>CAXFZK010000502.1:0-18358 GCA_964007305.1 Netelia melanura
CGGAAGATTATATAGGTAAAAATATTAAAAATGGAAGAGGAAAGTTGGCCAAGAAAGTGTCTACTAGAGGAGGCAAGAGGACTGGTGAATAACGATGGGACCAAGTGGGGAAGGGAAATGAACGCTGCAATGGAGCAGGCAGGAGAAGGGCAGATAGCAGAAACGATAAGAAGAGGAAACAAAGAGGAATGGGAAATAAAGGTCGGAAGAGCAGTGCAGAGGATGACAGAACAAGAAATTCAGAGGATGTGGGGAAAATCGAATCGTCGAAATACTGCACGGAGTATAAACAAAGGAAAAGGCAGGTGGGAAGGGCAAAATACTGGGATGTCGGAAGAGCAAGGGGAGAGATCAAGGAAATATGGGCAAGGATGAGGTGTGGAAGTGTGAGAAGAGAGGAAAGGAAAGGTTTTAAGGGAGCTTTCCAGTGTGGCAGCCCGAAAAATCGCTGTTTTTCGCGATTTTTTTTTTTGAAGAAAAAATAATCTAATCGGTCTGGTTTTTTTTTGTATATTAATTGGGTATTGAAAAATACAAAACAATTTTTTAAAGATCGATTTATTTATTAATTAATATCTATAAAAATGATGAAACAATTGTTGCAGAAAATGCACTTGGATGTGGTGTCCACGTTGGGGGTCACAATTTTGATCTGAAACAAAAAACACAAAAAGATTATTGATCGGTATATAATTGGCTTTCGTGCTATGGAGGCTTTTTTTTTTTTTTTTGCAAAAATGGCGCCGGTTTGAACAAAAAGTATCGATTTTAGCATTTTTTTTTGGCAGTTTTTTTTACAAAAAAATAGGAAGATGTCAAAAAAAAAAAAAAAGCTTCCATAGCACGATAAACGATGACGTTAAGAATATTGTGTAAAAAATTCAACTCGATAGCTTTAAAACTCTGCCCTCCAAGTTGGACACCGTTTTGAAAAATGCTGTTTCGAGAAAAACGCGTTCAAAGTTTCAAGTGAGGAAATTTTAGGTAAAGCGTTTACTTACGGTCAATCAGCGATGCCAGGTCCATACAATATCCCTTCAGGGAATATTCGGAAGAGTGTATACTATTCGATAAAGCAAAAAAAAAAAATCGATTTTTTGAAAATTTCACACTGGAAAGCTCCCTTAAGGATACAAGGTGCAGAGTGTGTGCAAGAGAACAGGAAACGCTGGAGTACATATGGAGATGCGAGGAGGCCAGGAGATTGATGGACGAGCAAACCCTCAAGAACTATGAGGACTGGAGGGAATGGCAGAGGGAGGAACCAGAAGGAGGCTGGAGGAAAGCATTAGAAGGAGAGGAGATTGTTGACGAAATGTGTGAGGTGGTAAAGGAATTTGAAAGTATAGCGAGGAGAAAGAAACGCGAAAGGAGGATTTAAATAGGGGAAAAAGTAAAAAGGGAGGTGGACAAAAGTGTAAATAGATATGTAAATATAGAAACTAAGGAATGGAGTAAAAAGGGAAGACGGAGAGGGAGCGAAGATGTAAGGGGTTATGTAAAACCCTGTGAGGGCTGACTTGGAATAAAGATATCTATCTATCTATATATAGAATTAAATTTAATTATTTGAATACAATTTTCCAAAATAAACTTAATTGTTTTTCTAAATGCTAGTCTGAATAAATGAATAGGAAAATACTAAATAGGATCTTTTAGAATAATATGAAATAATAATAAAATAAAATAATACAAACATCAGTCAGTATGCATCAAATATTATTTCCATGGCTTTTATCTCTTTGAAATCATTGTTTTAATAAAAATATTATTTAATCTCACTCAATACAAATTTTCTTTTAGTAAAATTTATTTTCGTCGAGTAAGAAAAGCAGTTCAACAAATACAATCTTTTTCATCAAATAAAATTGCAACGATTCGAGAAAATACTTGTTTGGATTAATGTTTTAAATATGTATATCAATCTTTTTATTCAATCACTTTTGATCAGTTCTTCAAAATAAGGGTTCAGTCATAAAAGTTATATGACTTATATATAACTTGGACGTAACAAATGTAATATTGCATGGAGATAACATTGTTATATTTCTAATATATAACATGGCTATAACCGAGTTATTTAACATAAGTCTAACAATGTCATATAATGAATATATAATATACATGTAACAAATGCAATATAACTAGTTACTCTCATGTTGTATCACATTGTTATATTACATAGAAGTAACAAATGAAATATAACTTGTAACTTCCATATTATACTATAACTGTTATAAACTGTGTTCACTAGGTTATAACGTAAATTAATTTTATCGTTAAAAGAAAGTCAGAGTACGAAAAAATTAAAAAAAAAAAGGCTGCCCATTATGGATATTATAATAATTAAACTTAGAATAACCCAAAGTTAACATAAAAAATCAAAAATAGCGGAGCTGGAAAAATAGCTGGTTTCCTCTGAAAAACTGAAAAATTTCATAGAATATGATTTGAAATATTCGTTGTAAATTCCTTTCTGAAAGACACATTTAAATTCATAAAATTAAAAACCATTTCGATTCAAGAATTTTTAAAAAGTGATGAGCATTGGAAAAAAGCGCCGTTGTTTTTTATTCATAATTTTTTATCGGTTGGATAAAAAGTTTGAGCATATCCACAAAAATGTTGTTAGCAGACTTAGTTATGATATCAAAATTTCAGTAAAATTAAAAAGCTTTCAAAGTGATCGATTTAACGTGAAATGTCCTTTATAAATTTTCGTATAGAAGTTCGATATACTGACGAAAAATATTTGAATCGTCTAAACTGCAGATGCTTTATACGATCAATATATTGGTTCCCAATTTTTCAACCAGGACAAAGTAGCATCCGCCGAGGTCACTCAAGCAGATATCGACGTGACCCGATCTTTGTATATCCCGGTAGCGAATAGAGCACAAATTTTATTTTTCTGTCTTTCGGATTTACAATTCGTCGATACCATGTATCAGTACTCGCTCGAGTGGTTCATCAATATATTCGTCTCGAGTATTCAGAGTACTGAAAAAACTCGTGAGTACATTTTTCTACGCCTCTTTAACTCCAACAAATTTTTTAT
Organism: Netelia melanura; assembly: GCA_964007305.1. Lineage (NCBI taxonomy): Eukaryota > Metazoa > Arthropoda > Insecta > Hymenoptera > Ichneumonidae > Netelia > Netelia melanura. The sequence goes on from CAXFZK010000502.1 coordinate 3,059, forward strand.
TTTACATTTAAGAGTCAATGTTACGTGCAACGAGCGATTCTAAAATGCGATTCGTATTATCTACGAAACTAAGCAACCGATCGCCTTAAAATTTTGACGCCATTTAGAGAATTATGGCAGAAAGTGGGTTAATGTTGTAGTTTTCCAAAATTGTTGCTATAATTCTCTACATACCCTGAAAACTTTAACGCTCAGTGCCGGATAAAGTACGGATGGCGTTTTCAAATCACTAGTCACTTGCAAAATTGTACACTATTGTCAAAATTTTGACAAAAAAACATTTAGAACCACTTTTTGCTATAATTCTCTAAATACCCTCAAAATTTTAACGCGATTGGTTGCTCAGTTCCGGAGGAATTCCGAATCGCGTTTTCGAATCCTTCGTCTCCTGTAACATTGACTCTGAAGAATCTTACTTTATTGCAAATTTTCATTGTGTATTTTGCATTTTCATTATATTATTGTTTTCTATGTTTATCAATGGCGATATAAACGTCACATAGCCAACATAACGAAGCGAGTACAGAATGTGAACGAGTATTTCACATTCTCTTTGTTTTCGAACGTCTGTCGAAGCCTCTTCGAAAGGCACAAGTTACAATTTGCTTTTCTTGTCTGCGCTCGTATACGAATGGATGAGGGTCTCATCGATTCAACCGAATGGCGATACTTACTCTCTGGGTCCGTGCCAACTCAGGTAAAACGCTTTTATCCGCGAGTGGGAAAACCACAAAGAGGCTGGGTCTATTGACTCTAACATACATATTTAGGAGATTAACCTTTGGAGAGATCGGAGTCGGGTCATGGGCATACGTGTCGTTCAAGCTGCCTTGCCGATTTTTCTTGCTTCGCGTGTCTATATATATATATATTGTTTTTTTCCAACATAAACGTCCAACATCGAATGCTCTCTTATGTCTTCTACGATCGGACGATTGGCTCGACAAAGATCGATAGCCACTGATAGCGATCGACCAAAAGAGTTAACCACTGGAAAAAACCACTAACTACCTCTCGACCCTCTTATATTTATTAAGATATCGCCTAATCCAGCACCCGAGTGGTTATCACCAAGATGCTGGAAAGAGATTCAGGCACTGGAAGTACTCCCTATATTTCACGAATTCGTAAAGTCTTTTTTAAACAGACTACACGAATTTAAGGCAATATTCGACTCTCTACAGCCAGAAACGTGAGAAAATACTTCGTATATTGAAAAATTATTCAACAAATTTGTGATGAACAATGTTTCAAGCCGCTTCTACGCCCTTAAAGATGTGTTTTGTTAAATATGGTTGTGACTTCAAGATTTGGGATGAAACAAAAATTTAGCATTGGTACAGAACAAGTTGTGGAAATCTTTTTGCGCGATACATTGATTCAAAATTGCGTATCCAAAAACTTTGACCTCACGCCATATGGTGAAAAAACCTTTCGGCTGGGCCTTAAAGTGGCTTAAGGGGGGAAGCTGGTCTAGAATTTTGAAGAAACCGAAATTTTTTTTTGTCTTAAAAGGTACTTTAGGGTCTTAAAAATAACACACCAAAGGATGGATGCCGGCAAAAATGTCTAAATGCCCAAACTTTCCATTCTGCGGCAGCGCCCTTTATGATCCCGGCGCACGGGGCAAAACTTTAAACGCGTTTTTCTCGAAATCACTTTTTTTGAACTGGCCGAAGACATAACTCGAGCAAATCTTCACCGATCTATACGAATTTTTTTACAGTACATTCGAAATACCTTTCTCCGGAGACGTACGTAGGATTTTTTTTATATTGCATAGTTTTTTTTTAATCAACAATTTTATCGTTTTTTTATAGTGAAAATTTTAATGTTTTGTTCAAACGTGCACCATTTCGCGAAAAAACAAAATATCGAAAAAATCCTACGTACGTCTCTTGCTGTTGTTATATAGAAACTAAAAATTTTCGGGATTTTGTTCCGGGACCAAAATTAAGGAGGTTACATCTTCGGCCATGGACCCGAAGGCGCCTCCGAAGAAATGCTGGACAGCCGCCATTTTGAATTTAATTGACACGAAAAAATTTGTATTTGTATATTAAAACCTAAATTATAAAACCTCTTTCACAGAATTTCGATTGATCTTTTTGTTGAGTCACAAAAAATTCATAAATTATGCCCATTTTTTCACGCTCTAGACCAGCTTCCCCCCTTAAGTGGGTAAACCACTCTAGAGGCCGAAAATTATAGCAAACTTTGGGATTTTTTTTCAAAGGAACTAAACGACATATCGAAATTTGATAAAAAGGTCGTTATTATACAAGTATCGAGCATTATTTATAAATTTTATCAGAGTTGTACTAAACAAAATGGCGGCTTCCCAGCATTTTCCCAGCTGCGTCTTTTCTTTTTCATTACTGCCTGACCGAACCCATAACTGCTGCAATTTCAAAGCTACAATAATGAACCAAAAATAATTCGAAATAGTATGATAACAGTTTCGACAGTACGTAGGATTCTTTTTATATCGCATAGTTCAAATGTTATTAACAAGTTTCGTACATCGTATTTTGCGTTTTGTCGAAACTTTTGTTCAACAACGCTCCACTTTTGCAAAAATCAATTTAAAAAGAAATCCTACGTAGTGTCGAAACTGTTATTAAATTATGTCCAATTCTTTTTGGTTAATTATTGTCGCCAGGCAGCAACGAAAAAAAAGACGCATCTGGGAAAATGCTGAGAAACAGCCATTTCGTTTACTATAGCTCTGATAAAATTTATAAACAGTGCTCGATACTTGTATAATAAAGACTTTTTTATCAAATTTCAATATGTCGTTTGTCGTTTTTCTTTGAAAAAAAAATCCTAAACTTTGTCATATATTTCACCCTCTAAAGTGATTTGCCCTCTTAAAAAATTTGTCATCACAAACATACTCGATTTTTAGTAAAATCGGAGATTGAGCGAAATTGATATCTTTATACGAAAATGTCTGAACAGTGAGCAATATCCCGAGCCATGGAACAAAAGTCTAAACGACTTTCAACGAATGATCGTACTCAAGTGTCTTCGTCCTGACAAAGTTACGAACGCCATGCAGCTTTATCTGACGCGTTATCTGGGTCAACGCTTCGTCGAGCCACAAACGACGGATCTCGCCATTATTTACAAAGAATCATCGCCAACCACCCCGTTAGTATTTGTGCTATCGACCGGGACGGATCCCGCCGCCGAGCTCTACAAATTCGCCGAAAAATTGAAAATGGCCAAGAAATTGTATACCGTATCGCTCGGACAGGGTCAAGGTCCTCGCGCCGAGCTCATGTTGAAAAGTTCCGTTGAAAATGGAAATTGGGTGTTCTTTCAGGTAATTTTTTATATCCACTAAAAGTTCTTGGCCGACGAGGGTGGGTTACACCTCCATTAAACCATTTTCATAAGTATCTTCAAGGTCCACAAATTCTCTGATAAACGAGCCCGCTGAGCCAAGACTTTTATATATAAAAAAGAAGCCTTTAGACTTCGTATATCCCCGTGTTCAAAACTGCTCTCTATATAACGTTCCTGTCAACCCGTGCGTCATTCACCGGCATTTCAGTCGATTGAACTTTTTCTATCGTAACAGCTTTTAATACCACCAGGCATTTATTTTTTTCCATTTCGAGTACTCGAACCGACTCGGCCCTTATCCCTTGACCCCAACAAGCCTTTTTCTTTTCATAATAACGTTACCGTTTTCCCAAACGTTGGGAACATGCAAGGGTGTCAGGAACGTGAAAAAATGTTCGCTATATCTCGCAAACGAGTCACGCAAACCGGAAGCGGCTGAAACATCGAGAAGGTCGTTGCCCCACGAGTGTGGATCTTTTCTCAAGGCACGATTTTCCTACAGGAAGAGCTTTAGCTGTCGTCGGACAACGTTAGCCCGTAATCGTTGGCCGAACTTGGCAATTTTCCCAAATTTATACGCCTATCATCATCACGAGAACGTTTAAAAAGGCTGAAACCGTTTGCACATACTCTAGCCGTTCATAAACCTTTACCACGAAATATCGTGTTGAATCATGGTCCTTTGTCTCTTCGTCGCCAATCGCGCGAGCCGGAAAATCAATCCTAACTTTTGTCGTCACGACGGTTTATGACCATTTATCCATTCCCTTTATTACTCTTTATTCTTATTTTATCGTTATCTTTTTATCAACCGCGCGGTGTATCGGTCGCTCGAACGGTTACTCGCGAACATGTGCGTTAACCTTGTTCTAGCTACAGTTTACAGCGTTCAATTGTATCCAACCTCGTCGGTCAAGTACCCACTTAATTCTGGTACAAGGATATCGATGGTTCTATATGAACAAGGGATAGTCATCCGACCCATAAGGGTCGGATGACTATCGTCTTCCTCGACCCTGTCATATATTGCGATCTTACCGATGTATTGAACGAGGTACGATTAATGAAAGACATTCGAGATGAATGTAATAACTCACTTTATTGCGAACGCTATAACGGCAGTAGCGACATGCTTTTAATAATGATATTGGATAGCTGAATGTAGTATAGTGCAAGAAAAAGCCAAAAGTTTGTCATTATTTGATATTGCCCGAATGAGGATTTTCCTCCTCGTCGCACTTATTTAATGAATATTTTCCTCGTTTATCGAGATTGAATCCATTTGATGAAATTGCCTGTCGAATACAAATATAGAGGGAAATATATTTATGAATTCATTCAGATTCTTGGAGGATAATTAACGTCGCGTTATGTACGACGCACTTCGTTTTGCAGAATTGTCATCTAGCGCCGAGCTGGATGCCTAGACTCGAATTCCTCGTCGATACGCTTCCGCCGGATACCGTTCATCGAGAATTTCGTCTCTGGTTAACGTCGATTCCGTCACCGGATTTTCCGGCGAGCATTCTACAAAACGGATGCAAAATGACCGTGGAACCGCCTAGAGGCGTCAAGGTAATGAAGAAATTTGTAGATATACAATGTTTTAATTATTTTTACATTGTAATTGTAATAAATTTTGATAACTTATTTGTTTATACAATAATATGGTAATTTTATACAGGCGAATATGCTACGAGCGTATCTTACTCAGGTTGTCGAGCTGGAAGACTTTATCAACTCGGAAAATGCCAAAGTTGGAACCTTCAAACATTTGCTATTTGCACTTTGCATGTTTCATGCAACGCTGCTGGAAAGACGAAAGTTTGGACCACTGGGATTTAACATACCGTACGATTTCACAGATGGTGATTTGACTATCTGCATATCCCAGTTGCAAATGTTTCTCCTGGAATACCCACAGATCCCATTCAAGGTAGCGTTTCCTCTGGCATCATTGATGCTAAAGAACAAATTTGTTTGGTGCAGATTTTGATCCGGCGACTCGGTTCGTTCGCGTCACCATAGAAACAGGCTTGAATGATCAATTAAGCCAGACCATTCGTCGATAGACTGAAGGGGAGAGCGATATTCATAGAAAGAAAGACATATATAAATAATGAACTTAAAGAGGACCGTACGATATTTTGTCAGAGCCAAGGGCGTCGCCAGCCAATGGGGCCAGGGGGGGGGGGGGCAAGATGATAGATAGAGGATATGAATTGTGGGTAAGATGAACACAATTTACGGTCTGAGCGCAAGCGGGCAGCGTTCGTATCAAACGCAACAAACGCTCGGCCGGCATAAAGGTCACTCGTATTTGTTTGCATTTTTTTACGGACCGCGGTAACGGTTCCTGGTACCTCCGGCCGTACCCTTAGTCACTCGCTTCGTTAGAGTATATCTACACACACATCGAATGGTATTCTCATTTGACATGAACACGTAAAGGTATGCGTTCCAGAACGCATTGCGCGGGAATTGTAAATTGGACAAGAACTAACTTGGCTTTTGATTACATTTTTTAGAGTCGCGCAGGGGGGGGGGGGGGGCAGCTGCCCCCCCCCTGCCCCCCTTTGGCGACGCCCTTGGTCAGAGCATCGTCTCGACAATTCATGCAATTAAGATGCCTCGGTAAAAATTGGGCCGCAAATTACACGATTTCAGAAATCACAGTATCCACACTGACTCGATAGCATTTTCGCTCATTTAATCGTTTTCTCACACCGTCCTATCAAGGGCATTGCCAGTTAAGGGAGTTCGACATATTCGGAAGCCACTATCTGATCTTCTTTGCTTCAAATTAAGATTTCTTCAAAACTATTCAACATTTTTCGACGATGTTTTTTTAGTTTTGTTCAGAAAAACTTTATTGATAATTCTATGTAGGGTTTTAGAGGATATTCGTAATAGAACAATTTTGGCACCAATTGAAAGTCGAAAAACATTGGTTCGAAAAAATGTCTATTTTCCATGTATCTCTTCACAGGAAACTTACGTCCAACTTTGACCATTTTTGTTGTGCGTGTATATTAAAGTGTTATGAACAATGTGTCGGGCCATTATTTTGATATTTTGTTCAAATTTTTTACCACGTTTTTTTACCTTCAAGTATGTTTTTCTTGGGTCTGAATCGTTTTTTCAAAAAATGGCTCGACACATCCTTCGTATGGATATACTTGCTACGTCAAAAAGAAAAATATGCCGATACGATGAGTACATTTCGAAGAAAGATACATTGTAGGTGAAAAAAACATTATTTTTCAGGAGGCACGAGTTTTCGAAAAAAGTTTGAATTTCTAATGAATTCAAACGCTAACTTCAAAATATTATTTAACATACTTCCACTGCTCAGAATTTCATGAAATTTAAGCCCACGTATCACGAAAGACGTGTACTTTCGGAACAAATTTTTAAATGCCTTTTTTGTCTCTGAAATATGTCGAACCCCTTAATGGGCCAGGGGAGGGCAAGATGATAGATAGAAGATATAAATTGTGGATAAAATGAATACAGTTCGCAAAGATTTAATACTCGAATGTGACTTCAATATTTCTGATATAGTTTTTCTACAGTTTAAATAGTTTTACAAGAAAAAATATCTTATATAAAACATAATCTTGACTGGTTTTTCGTTTCTGAGTGCGAGCGCTCGGCCGTACCCTTACAATTACTCGCTCCCTTCGCTGGATTGTACCTACGCACTCACACACACACACACAGTTTTAACAGCGCTAAATACATCGAATCATGTTGTCATTCGACGTGCACACGCAAAGGTATGCGTACCAGGTCGCCTCGCGCGGGAATTGTAAATCGGACGGATAAGTGATCTAGCATTTAATTGCAATTTTTCGAATCTGCAAGGGAGGGGGGGCAGCTGCGCGTCCCTGCCCCCTCCCCTTGGCGACGCCCGTGCGTCCTATCATTATCGATAACAAATACAATCCTAACTCGATAAAAACAAGAAATTCACAAAGCGTACGAAAAAACCTAACGAGATAGTGCAACTCACGACGCTTTCAAAACTGAGTCAATCGTCGATTGTTTCATTCATTTCACCCTTTTAAATAAACAAGGTTCTGACTTATACCGCTGGTCATATAAATTACGGAGGAAGAATAACGGACGATTGGGATCGTCGTTGCGTGCTGACGATTCTTGGGGATTATTACAAGCCCGAAGTCGTCACGACCGGGTACAAGTTTGACGCCGAGGGTTTCTATTATCAGGCAAGTGTTCCACGACCCTTACAGTATCGCTGATACGACGTATCGTCTCGAACAAACTTTTCTCATATAGTCGTTGTGTTTCATATTTCCCGCATCCAATGACAAATTCAGTTGTCGGAGACGGCGATACTAACGGACTACATGTCGTACATAAAAACACTACCCCTTAATGATTATCCGACCCTTTTCGGGCTGCACGGAAACGCTGATATTAGCTGCGCGTACGCTGAAACTTACGCGTGTCTCGACACTCTATTAGCGTTACAACCACGAGAACTTGGCGGAGTGGCAATTAATGTTGATAAAGTTACCGCTGATCTCGCCAAGGAAATACTCGAAAAAGTACCGGATCCATTTAATCTTGTCGCTATCCAGGAAGGGTGAGTTCCTCTTCTTGATTCATAATAAACATGAATCATCACTGATTCACGACTGCAAGTTTCAAACATCTAGTTCGTACGGGGTCACATTCACGAGCGTATGATAAGCGACTTCGTGATTAATAAAATAATTACAATTTTTAATTAATTAAATGTTTAAAACAGCATTCGTTGAAAGAAATCGACGATTGTATTTTTACAATATAATTGCATGATAGATTTTCCCAATCTCATTTACTATAGTTACCCCGTGCTGTACGAAGAGTCCCTCAATACGGTTCTGCTTCAAGAAGCAAAGCGCTATAATTTATTACTGAGCGAGCTCGTCTCAACGCTAAGTGATTTATTGAAAGCCCTCAAGGGGCTCGTTGTTATGTCGGACAAGTTGGAAACTATGGGAACGAGTTTGTTTAACAATAAAGTTCCCGGCATATGGCAAACGAAAGCTTATGCATCACTAAAACCACTCGGTGAACGTCTGAAAATTCCCATAGGGATTAGGGAATAGAAATTAAAAAAAAATATATATATATATAAGTAATGAATAATTCTTCTCAGGTGCTTGGGTTCTTGATCTCAAAGAGAGGATCATTTTTATTAGCCGATGGCAAAACGAGGGAATACCACCAGCATTCTGGATATCAGGATTCTACTTTCCACAGGCATTTCTCACCGGCACTTTGCAGAACTTTGCCCGCAAGCACGTTGTATCGATCGACACCATAGATTTTAGTTTCCACGTGAGTAAATTTTTGGAGTTTAGGAACCAACGATGATCATCTCGGTGAAGAACGTAAATAAGTTCTCACTCGAGCTTCACGCCCATGTTTGTAGTCGTGGAAGAAAAAGTATGCTTCTTCATTGTAGGTTCTCAGCGAAAAACCAAAATCGAGACCGATGGACGGCTGCGTCGTGTACGGACTGTTTCTAGAGGGTTGCCGTTGGGGTGGAAAGAGCCTCGCCGAATCATTTCCGAAGGAACTTTACACCGGTACGATTAAATAATTCGGTATCATACGCGGAGCAGTCAACGCATTTTTTAATCTTTGGCACAGAAATGCCATCCATACTTCTGCTACCAGAAGTGAATCACAGAATTCCTGACAGTGGTATTTATGATTGTCCTGTGTACAAGACCATCCAACGAGCTGGTACTTTGAGCACAACGGGCCATTCCACAAATTTTGTCCTCAATATGGAAATACCCAGCGATACGATTCAAACCCATTGGATAAAGCGTGGAGTGGCATTGTTCTGTGCATTGGATTATTAAATAGCTGTTTATCTTTGATTCGATCAATAAATGGGTCTTTTCACACATCCCCTCCGTCCATTTCTTTATCAAGAGAATGACAGTACTTGGCGACGTACAAGAATCTGCAAAGTGAAATTCATGCTTATTTATAATATACTATAATATGATATTCTTAATTCTTAATTCATTCATCAACTCTCAACGATATGTTATGAACAGTCAAAGTAATTATAATTTGTTCGGTGTCGATATAAAATTCTCAAGGACTTTCTTAATGCTGATACACCCCCTAAAAAATGACTACTTAAAATAAATAGAAGGCCTTGGCTATTATTCGATATTTTATTTGCGGAAAACGAAACGTTTCTCCCCTGTGTTGCAAATAGGTCGGTGTGCTTACGAAAATCGTCCGTCCAATAAAACGAACACGATAAAGACGATTATTCTCGTAATAGTTCGACCACACCCACGGGGAGGTAAATGATCGTCCTCGTCTTCAACAAGTGGTGGACGCCGAGAAACCATGGGATAGGAAGCTCGACAATGCCATCGACGATATGGCTGAACTCTATGTAGGATAAATATATACGTACGTTACATCCATCGATTTTTAGCGTTGAGTTACACAAAAAGCGCCATGCCTTTTCTCGTCAAAAGGTTTCCTCCGACTGCAATCACTTATCCCAATACCCTGACCCGATTGTGTCAATATGTGTCGAAGCTTCCAGAACTAAGACTGTCTCTTGTCTTTCTCCGCAGCCATACCGAAATTTCTCATCCACTCGTATTCACTTTGCATATTACAAAGAGTTTTTGTTATATACAATTAATTTCGGAAATAAATTGGACGTAGTTTGATGGGCATCCTTTTGTAATCTCAATGACCGAAGGCACAAAGACAAGAAGAAAAATAACAAATGTAATATTCTCTTCGAAACTTTGTACGAAACTTCGTTTCTCACATTCTCTTGGCTCATTCGTCGTTCTCGAAATCCTCGGGGTTCTTTCGCAGCAAACCCTCGTGAACCCAGTTAGCCCACTGATAAGTTCCTATACCCACAAGGAATCCTGTAAAAGAATACTTCGTTATTTTGTATCGTTCCCTCGCGTAAAAATTATCACAGGTGACAAATTGTCATGGTGAATGAGTTTTTCTGGAAAAAAGTTTGTCAGACGGGATGATAAATAATAATCTACGTACCTGGAACCGTAGTGGGAAGAGCTGCTAAGAAGCGTCGCATTAAATTCGGCAGCCCTCGCGAAACCGATTGGGCCCAGGTGTCTTGCTCCAAAGGCGACAGTGAGTAGTAAACCACACGACGTATACGAACGGGCAAAGAACCAAATTTGTTATGGCCACCCATTATTAACGAGAGATACTTATTACAGGAGGTTGCTCAATCCTGTGATCTGACACGTAGTTTTTCGTCTGGCGTTATCTAAAAATCGACAGTCTTCTGTCCATCGAGATTATCGTGTCGTTTGGATAAAAAGTATAACTTCATTCACATCCGTCAACTCTTCCTTGGCTTTCTTATAGCGTTGTTCTATCGAGTGTATGACTTAAATCATAAAAATAAACACTCAAATTACACCATAAAAAAGTTTTAGCTTTATTGATAAGGTCGTGGGTGTACTTAAAGGACAATAAGTATATATTCTAATGACCCATTTCGTAGTGTATATACATTGTGGGAAAATATTGAACGATGATTTTACTCGAAGCCAGACATGTGCTCAACAATTTTTGTAGGAATATTAAATTTGTCTGGATTCTCTTCGAGCAAACATCCCAAGAGTTTTGGGACCGAGAGTATCGTACCGTTAATTATCGCCGGGAAATCTCTGCCCGTTGGCGTCTGATACGCAATAAGCAGACGTTTACTGAAATATCGTTCGCACATTGATACATGACCGACTTCGATGTATTCTTTGGAATTAGCAGACCACATCTCGTACGAGACTCTCAGACACTCCCATGGTTTGAGTTCGTTCGCTGATCTCATGACCGTACGATAATGCACATCAAGACTGTTGTAAAGAGCCGAAACAGTGTTTAACATATATTCAAATTGGTTCATGTACTCGTCGCTGAGAGGATCTTTGACTAATGCGAAAGCGTGAACTGCCGAAGCTTGGCAAACCGTGAAAAGTCCATTGGCCGTCGCGTCGTCTGCGAACGGTGTGTACTGTCGTCCGGTAGCAAAATATTTAAATGGCAAATGCGCGGGATTGATCAACTGTTTCGCATGCATTGCAAGAAAACTGACGAGGCTCGCGCCACCAACGAGATGCAGACGATTGCACGTCTCAATATCAATATTTTCGTTATTCGATAGTACAAAAGTTTTTAACGGATCTTCGTGATCAAGACCCGAACCTTCGATTACAAGGCTACGACCGAAATCTGTACCCGATATTCTAGTCATCTCGCTATTGGCAAGATGATTGCTGGCATAACTTAAAACACCGAGCTCGAATAGGACTGCATCGCCAGACAAATAATAGTGCATAGGACTTTTGTAATCGATCAATCCAAGAGAAGTACCAATTTCCAGATGACTCTGTATCTTATTTGGAAGTGGTTCTCGAATATCTCCGATACGATTTAAAATGATGGCATCATTGTGAGGTGTTTTGTTGTGTATGGTATTCGGCAGTTGCAACGCTTTCACGATAATATCCTCTTCCATGTCCCAAAGCGCTTCTTTGATGATTTTCAGGTCCTGCCTGAATACTTTACCCTGTGTAATCAACTGAAGCTTCTCTTGTTCTTCTTCTGGTGTCAGATTCTTTTTCTTATTGAGGTTTTTCATTTTCAGAGCTATCTCGCTTCTCTTCAGCTCCAGCTCCGCTTTGTCAGCATGTACGTACTTGTAGAACTGCCAAGTTCTCGCTAGTCCAGCAACATCGATATTTGTCAAACCACGTAGCTCGATGTTTTTGCGCAATGTGTCCAAATCGGCAAAGCGCTCGTCAAAATCAAGAAACGGAGATAGAAAAGCAAAGTTTTTAGTCGCCTTGTTGCCAGGGATAAAGAGCGCCGAACTATAGGATCTCTTGAGATATGTATCGACGATGCAACAGGAACATCGCATCGTAATACTTGATAATCGCAATAAAGCACTCGACATGTTGATTTTGATGAGTCGCAAGGTTTTACGATTTTGTTGAGCCGTGGAACTTCTTCCTTTCTGCTTCTCTCTCTCTTTCTCTCTGTCTATCTCCCTCTGTCTATTCTGCCATGCTTGTTACTTCTGATGCACCGATATCATCTTTACGAGCAAGTATTGTGTCAATATTGTCAGCCGTGAATGTCTCGATCTTTCGTTTCTTCGCTACTTGCCAATTTCCATGACCCGCTGCACGCTCAGATTCCTCGATTGTGTAAGGCTCGGTTTCTAATGCTTTCAGCCTCCGCTTGTGAACCTTTGTATTGAAATGATCGAACACAGCTCGTTTATTGATGAAATATCGTCTGACAAAAAAAGACATGATTCAAGCAAACGTGCGAGGTGTACGATTACACTTAGCATCGCTGTCGAGTGTTGGTTACTGCAGTAAAAAACGAAATTGTACTCACGAACAATGTATACAGAAATGTTGTGCCGAACCGGGTTTGTCGAGGTCAATATCCTGATTCAGAAGTTTTTTCGCATTGCCGTCTTTGAGATCCTCGTCAATCTAAAAATAAATAGTAGAGGATATGGAAGAAAAGAAAGAACGATTACAGAGTCAAAAGAAGATTCTGCGATCGTCTGACCACGCGGACGCACGCGCAGGTGCGCCATTCTCTTCGGGAAGGAAGTTCACTTGCATCGTGCTCTTCATACTCACCTCATCAAGATCTTTCGTTCGTCGTTTCGTTCTCCAACTCTTCTTTAGATGTCCATCACCTCTGACATTTTTCTTTCTCTTATAAGTCATCTCCCGATATCGCGAACCGAAAGTTCGATACGTTGGAAATGTAGGTTAAGTGGGACTGCGCAGCAAAGCTGCCAGATCGCGCGAAAAGTTACCCCCTCTCTAGTCGCTTACGCGCGCATCACACAATCATAGTAGCGCGTGTCCGTGAGCGAGCGACGCACGGACATCGTCGAAAAGAGCCGTGCGTGGTCGAAGTTTCCCGACAGCGCCTTCGGTAGCTACACTAATCATGGACGCTGAGCAGGTTTGTTTATTGGTGTAGCTGCCGAAAGCGCCGTCGGGAAACTTCGACCACGTTCGGCTCCTTCCGACGATGACCGAGCGTCGCTCGCTCACGGACACGTGCTACTATGATTGTGTGATGCGCGTGTAAGAGACTAGCGAGGGCGTAACTTTTACACGCGATCTGGCAGCTCTGCTGCGCAGGTGATGAAAGAATTATTCACCGCGCTTGAACTCATGGCGCTATCTAACAGCGTTCGTTGGTACTTCGTACCGCGTGCAAACTCTACCTGACCGACTCGATAGCTCTTCATGATCGACAGAGCGCAAAAATAATAGATATAGTCCCGGTAAGGTTAAGGAAATAATGCAACTTCGGGATCAGGCACGAAGATTAAAGATCACGATGGTTTCCGCCGGTCGCAAAGTGGAACGTCCGTTCCGATCATAAATCGAAGAGGATTCAACGGGACTCGATACACATCCGCAAAAATGACATATCGCTAATTTTTTCGTTTAATTTTTTTACGAGAGGTAACAGCTGTATAGGAAGCGTGTCGCTAGTTGGCCAGACTGTCCAAGCACGACGTATCGTTCCGGTTCGTCAGTAAATCGTACGATCGCAACGCGAATGGAGCACGGTGCAGTCTCTCCGCCATATTCTACAGGCTACTACTACGCGAGTGCCAGAGAAGTATAATAGAGAGATACGCGGGAGAGCAGGAGTGTTGCTCGTCGTCGCGTTGGGAGAGATTGCGAGTATCTATCCGAGGGAGCCGAGGTTCGCCCGAGTCGGCTCTCGAGACCGTCCAGCCAACCCCCTCTCCCTCGCTCTCGCGAGATATCAGTCGCGTGTACGGTCGACGAGTTCGCGTGAAAGCGTGTGTACGCAGAGACGAACGTTCTCTCGGCCGAGCAGTATAGTGAGCTTCGGCAAAAACGCTTTCGCTTCGATAACAGGCCTGACAATCGGGCTTGCGCTGACCAAAAGACAATCGACGGACATTAAAGACAAAAGGAAAGAACGTTGGCTAAAAAGGCAGGACGGCGACATTGCTGTATTCGACGAGAAAACGTGAGAGAGAGAGAGAGAGCGAGAGAGAGAGAGAAAAGAGAAAAAGAGAGGGTGAGAAGGACGATCTAGTGTAACTACTTGTGGGCTCACTGACGAGTACTCATCTACTCACGGAGGAGCTCCCGTCGTCGCAAAATCTCGCTCTCCCGCAGGCGCGAGTGGGAGTAAGTAAACCGTTGATCGTTGTGTGCTGGCCCACTGAGTATCTCACGGGAGTATCGAGCATGTGTGCGTGAATAGAAAATCAACGACCGCGCGCGCGAGCATAGTTCGTTCGTGTGGGTAAGAGACGGCGCGCGCAACGGTACAGCAGAGCGTCGCGACGCCTCGAAAAACCGAGAGATGGCGTTGCTATGCAGAAATATAGCTGGCGCCTCTGGTAGCAGCAAACGTAGAAATTCAAACGTCCGTCGTTGTTGCGAGGAACATCCATTTTGAAAGTAAAAATACTGCGTGACCCGGGATTTTCGTCTCCGGGAGTGTTGTAGCGCATACGACACGCGTGAAAAGTTGTCGATCGCGGCAGTGAACGAATAGAGGTGGTATCGGTGACGATAGCCGGCTTTCGTTGGCTCGCCGGTTCGCGATAATGACGCAGAGAGAGTAAAGAATAAGAAAAACAGAGGACGACGACCAAGTGGAATCGGAGGAAGGTGGTGCAGCAAAGCGGGGGATTGTGGCAGTGACTGTGTCTCGCGTGCGGTAGTGGTGGTGGTGCCGTCGTCGCGGTGGCTCTGTGCGTTGTGTTCCGTGTGGGAATCTCGCTTGCTCGCTCGCACCCTCGCTCTCTCCCTTTCTCCCTCATTGTCTTGAGAGAGCGTGCGCGCGGGCGCCGCTAACCAACGCTGTACTGTGTGG
>CAXFZK010000503.1:0-23912 GCA_964007305.1 Netelia melanura
GATGGATCTGGCTGGAAAACCGCGGGTCCACTTTTGTCGTACTCTCTCTCTCTCTCTCACACACACACACACACACACACTTCTCTCTCCCTCTCTCTTGTTCTTTCGCGTAGAGTTACGAACCGCACATCGTTGTAGATCGAGAGAACGAGGTCGGTAACGCCCTGTGGCAATGCCAGTGTCGTCGTCGAGGGTGGAACGAGAGAAAAAAAAAAGCTCAAAAAAAAAAAAAGACGAAACTAAAAAAAAAACGAAAAGTCTCCTACGGCGGTTTCGCGAGAGAACGCCGGGCATTGGAGTTCCTAGCTTGTGTTTTTTTATTCTCCCTATCCACTCTCGGTCAGCCTTTTCGAAGTTTTACGATTCCCGACGCTAATATGTATATATATTATTAGCGGAAGATGCAGAAAAGACACAAAGTTTTTCTCGTTTCTCACTCCGAAAAGAGGTGGCGTCCTCCTCTTTCACGGCTTGTGCTCCTCCACCTTTTTTCCCAGTCCGTCGCAATGAAACGACGAGCACGCGCTCCTTGTATACACCTATATACGTTCGTAGTACAAAACGCCACCGTTGATGGCGCTGCGGATCGCGTCATCGGCGAACCGTGAGTGGAATACACGCCGGAGGTAAAAAAACCTTCCGGTCTTTTCCTCCTCCCGTATATTACGCGTGGCGCTCTTCTCCTCGAATCCTGGACCATCTCTCCTTGCGCGTTTCTCCTTCGAACGTAAGGACGCTTGTACATCTTGCGATTATTATTCCGACCACGTATTCGCGATAGTCAAGGACGTTGTTCATAAAAAAGAAAAGTGTAGAAAAAAATCGTGAGAAAGAAAAAAAAAGTAAAGTGTAAAACGAGGTTTAAGCTCGCTTCCTTTCACGACCGAAGGATGTCGCTGTCGTCGCGACCAATCCCTGGACTCCCTCCCCCCCCACTCCTCCACAGAACGAGAGATCGATCGTTCGCCCGATCGTTTCGTTCTCAATCGCGAAAGTTTTCCATACCCAACGAGGGTGGGAAAAGGAGGAGAAAAGAAAAAAGAGATGGAACGAGTTGATAAGTATGCGCGAATCTTAATCGAGGACGAAAGAGAGAGGGAGAGAGAGAGAGAGAGGGAGTTGGAAAATTAATCGGTTTTTTTTTCACATCTTCTTCCTCCTACGATTTTCTTCAATCTCTGTCTCCGTCTCTCTCCTTCTACCTCTCTCTTTTTTTTATCTCGATCATTTTCCAAGAGGTCGACCACAGTGATGAGAGGAAAGTAGTGGCGAGCTGGAGTGGAGAAGGGAGGTCGTGATTAATGAGGACACGCCCGATTGGTCGATTGTTACGACGCGATGCGATCGTTAAATTCGTGCCAGATCGTTAAATTGCGATAGAGAGTTTTACAATTTTTTAGTTTAATCGAAACTGAGCAAATCAACTTAACGAAAAATTGCAAACAAAAAAATTTGCGTCGAGGAAATTTTTCATCCAGAAAATTAAAGTAAAAATTTTTGGGACTTCACGTTGCAGATCATTAAATTGCGATAGAGAATTTTGCAATTTTTTAGTTTAATCGAAATTGCGTAAAATCAACTTAACGAAAAATCCAAAAAAAAAAAAAACAATTTTTATCGAGGAAATTTTCCATCCAGAAAAAAAAGTAAATTTTTTTGGCACTTCACGTTGCACATCGTTAAATTGCGATAGAGAATTTTGCAATTTTTTAGTTCAATCGAAATTGAGCAAAATCAACTTAACGAAAAATCAAAAAAAAAAAAAACAATTTTTATCGAAGAAATTTTTCATCCAGAAAAATAAGTAAAAATTTTTGGGACTTCACGTTGCAGATCATTAAATTGCGATAGAGAATTTTGCACTTTTTTAGTTCAATCGAAATTGAGCAAAATCAACTTAACGAAAAATCCCAAAAAAAAAACAATTTTTTTATCGAAGAAATTTTTCATCCAGAAAAAAAAGTAAAATTTTTTGAGACTTCACGTTGCAGATCGTTAAATTGCAATAAAGAATTGTGCAATTTTTTAGTTTAATCGAAACAGAGCTAAAGAACTGAACGAAAAATCCCCCAAAAAAAATTTTATCTCAGAAATTTTTTATCCAAAAAAAGAAAAAAAAAGTAAAAATTTTTGGGACTTCACGTTGCACTTGGCCCACGGAATCTTGGAAGTTTATCGGATGGCGCGTGCGGTATAGTCTGAGGAAAATGCACATTCTCGTGCGCGGCTGTTGCCTAAACGTTGCATGTGGTTTAAATTCGTTTCTCGAAAAAGCGAGAAATAAAGATAGTCGGTGGAGTCGAGGGAGGGAAATTATAGCTCAATCGTCGTAGCGCACTGTGCAGTAGCCACGTTCTTCTCGTTGGTGATGCGTTAATCGTTTGAAATTTATTGGACGTCCCTGTGTGTTGTGACACAGAGTGCGCCGCGGTAGTTATAATATCCCTCTACATCAGAACTCGAACTCGCGTCTCACGACGGGGGTTATGCTCGCGTTCCTCGAATTCTCAAACCGACGTTAACGTTCAATCCTTCCTGCGACGATGTCTGTATGCGTGGGTGTCTGTGTCTACTTTTGTATTAATAATAATAATAATTTTTATATTAACAATGAAATCGATGATAAGATAATAACAATAATACTAGGATTGATAATAAAGTCAATAATAAGACAAAAATAATAAAATTTGTGACGAGATAATAATAATAATAGAAATAATCAAGTCAATAATAAAGCTACAATAGTTGTAATAATAATAATAATAATAATGAATCTAATAATAAAAAAATGGCGATAAAATTGATAAGAAAATAATAATAAGGTCAATAACGAGCTAACAATAATAATAATTAAATCGATAATAAAACTATAATAATAGTAATAATAATAATAATAATAATAATAATAATAATAATGAATCCAATAATAAAAAAATGGTGATAAAATTGATAAGAAAATAAAAATAAGTCTAATAATGAGCTAACAATAATAATAATCAAATCAATAACAAAGCCATAGTAATAATAACAATATTCCAAAAAGCATTGGTTATATCGATTTACGAAGCCCACGAGGCGCACAAGAGTGAACAAATTGTTCCTAATCGTCGATGCACACTCGAGAACGAAATATTGAAAAAAAAAAAAAAGGAAGAAGCAAAGAACGAGAGAGAGATGGATGGAAGGAAGAGAAATTTATAAGCTCGCCGAAGTTTTACGAGCGGTGGGAGTCGGGTTCTTGTTCCCTGTGATCCTTGAGGACCCCCCCCCCCCCCCCCCCCTCTCCCCTCCCCCTTACATCCTCTTTACTCTCGACAAGCCACCTACCCATTATACAATTCTTCTACGCGAAACTGCATCGGCCGAACTCCATTCTCACACCGTTGGTACTTATATTCTTTCTACACTCGCTACCTAGACGCGAGTCTCGTGCGAGACATTTCTTTTTTTTTCTTTCTTCTTTCTTCCTTTCTTTATCGCCACTTGGCCCATATTTTCTTCGCGATCTTAAATTTTTCACGACTTACATTCCTAACGGTCATTGGGAGAAGACGGAAAGGTGTGTAAAAGAGGGGGGGGGGGGGGTATTCGTTTTCATATTCGCACCGTGTTACGCCATTACGAGAACTAAAACGTTACGATAGAACGAGCTCGAATGAAAAATCCATGCAAGAGGATTAATCTCGAAAAGAATTTTTTAACGTTTTTTTCTTTCTTTCTTTTTTTTTTTTTATAGGGATGCAAATTTGTAATTTTCTCTTTTGTTTTCTCGACGTTGGCGAGAATCCTCTTATCATTTTTATTATGTACTCGAGCGATAAGCTGCTTTTTTTTTTTTTTTTTTTCATAAAATTTTCAAATTTTGTATACTTCATTATTTTTTTCTCTTTGTAATTTTCATGTTCCAGAATATTCAGAATTTTTGCAAATGTTTGAAAAAAAAAGAGAAAATATATTATCGTGAAATTGTGCTCGTTGGGTGTAATATGGAATCTGAAAAATGATATTGCTGTATTGAGCCGAGTATGAAAAATGACCAGGAGGAAGAAGTCTCGTACAAAAATTTATCATTTGCAGGGCGTTCCTTGTATTATGCTCCCCTCCCCCCCTCCCTACTCCACCTGGCCTATCGCGAGTGTTTTCCCATATGTCTATATATAGTATTAGAACACGAGACGATAAGGTCTTAGTTTCTGACATACGTTTATATCGATTTACGATAGGTAATATATAACGTTATATATATATATATAGATAGATATATGTACATATATATATGTATATATGTATGTATATATAGGTATCATGTGGCGGAACATCCGCTTCTGAGAGGAATTTGAAACTCGATCCGTTCGGCAGCAAGTTCATTCGAGGCGAAAGAACGAGATCGAGAGAGAGATGGCGGGTGGGGGGTGGAGGAGCAGGAGGGGTGGGAAGGGAGGAAGTAAAGAGAGTAAGAGAGAGAGGCCCTGAGGAAAAAAAAAGTGCCTAGTCTCTCTTCCCTCGTCCTCGATATAGAAGAATCTTAAAGAGAGAAAACTCGATTCGCAAAACCGGAAGTCTTTTCATACCGGATTTCTCAAGATTTGTTTCCTACCTCGTGCAATATCTTTTCGCTTCTCTCGTGTTCGAAGCCCCACGGTGTTTTCGTCTCCTCGAACAAAAGTACAATTTTCCGTACAATCTTGTCGAGAGAATTTGAGAATAGTTTTTTTTTTTTCACAATGTAAAATAAACAAACGAGAAAAAAAGTAAACACGATTTATTTTGATTTGTAACATAAATTCCAGCGTAATTATCGTAAAAAAAAGATGATTTAGAAAACAAAAATAAATAAATAAAACAGCTTCTACGTAACGTTATTCCCAAATGACGAAAAACAAAAATCATTTTACACGTTTCACGATTCACCAAAAAAAATAACAAAAAAAGTCCTTTCGAGTGAAATAAAATTTTCACGAACAAAATAAAATTTTTAAAATGCTAAAAAATCGATAATATTCATTTTCCTTAATATTCGACGTTTTTCTTTTATGCATAAACGATATTCAACGTTGTACATTTGTCGTTTGCCGAACGGTAATTGGTCGTTTGAAAATTTACGATAATGACGAAAAAGTATACGTCGATGGGGATTGCGAGGAAGGGTTTGGGGTGGGAAGCGATGGAGAGGATGACGAAGAGGATGAGTTGTGCCGGAGGCGTAGGGCGGGAGGGGGGGGGGGGGTTTAATGCGTGTGTGACGCTGCGGAGAAATTAATCGATCGACGTTTGCCGGAGGGATCAGACATTCGACGCGCGGTTACCTGCTGCTGCTCTCCCTCCTCCTCCCTCCTCCCCTCCCCTCGCAATCCTCTCTACCAAGCGCGGAAGCGAAACATTCGCCGTTAGGCAATATTAACGGTTCCGGATCTAATCCTCTGGTCCGGATGGACGCACGTATCTATATATACGTACGCACTCATCTACGTATATATGTACATATACGCGTGTATAGGTATATAGTGCATTATGTACCGAATTGCCAATTCACGCTACGGTATAGAAATTGGGGTGGCATGGTCGCACAGAATTCTCTCGTATTCGGGCATTTAGGGATTAGTGCTTCTCTCTCTTTCTCTCTCTTTCCATTTTCTCCTCCTCTCTTTTTTTTGGTTTATTTTATTGTTTTTATTATTGTTATTAGTATTATCATATTATTATTGTTTATTATTATTTTTTATCTCAGTTCTTAGTGTTTATCTTAGTTAGGGATTAGTGCTTCTGTCTGTCTCTCTCTCTCTGATTTTCTCCGCCACTCATTTTTTTTAGTTCATTTTATTTTCATTATTATTGTTATTATTATCATATTAGTATTATCATATTATTATTATTTATTATTTATTAATTTTGTTATCTTAGTTCTTAGTGTTTATCTTAGTTAAGTCTCTGTCTCTCTCTCTTTCAATTACTCTCCCTCTCTTTTTTTTTAGTTTATTTTATTTTTATTATTATTATTCGTATTATCATGTTATTATTTATTATTTTTTTAATCTCAGTTCTTAGTGTTTATCTTAGTTAGGGATTAGTGCTTCTCTCTCTCTCTCTCTCTATCAATTTCTCCCCCTCTCTCTTTTTATTTTATTATAATAATAATAATTATTATTATATTATTATTATTGATTATTTATTATTTTTTTATCTTAGTTAGGGATTAATGCTTCTCTCTCTCTCATTTTCTCCTCCTCTCTCTTTGCTTTTAATTTATTTTATTTTTATTATTATTGTTTATTATTGGAATGGAACAAAATTATTGCTGTATATTGGAAAATGTAACTCCTGAAATACCAGCAAGAATTATACAGAGAGGTAGAGAGAAATACGAAAACAAAGTCAGATTGTAAAGACGTACCACGTGGATAAAAATTAACAAATCATAACGAATAATTTCTATCGTATCAATAAACTTAAATCGAATAGATTATCGAAGAAATACCTCTCGATTCTCGAAAATACTACAACCTCTCGATAATCACCGTTGAAAATTTTGCTAATCCTATTGAAAAACAGTTGATAACCCTCGATCCAAACAAGAGAATGCACTTCCTCTTTGCCATCTCCGATATATTACATCTATATACATAAATCCCTATATATATACATATATATATATACACATATATACATACATACCTATATGTACGCGTACGTCATATAAGCCATAATCCTACGGATGGACAGTGCGATGGACAGTGGAACGTGCGCGACGATGTACTCCCAACCTATATTGTAGAGAGGACACGTACCTATATTCCCCCTCGCTAACAGAGATTAGACCGAAAGCACGAACCGGAGAATGAGAGAGAGCGAGAGAGAGAGAGAGAGAGAGATAGAATGGGAATGAGAATGAGAATGAGAACGAGAGGGAGGTAGTTGAGCTTGAGCCCGAGCTTGAAATCCGGATTTGCGAAAACCTTTGGTCGCATCTCCATCCTCTGGTTGTTACCGTCTCCTCTGTTTGCGCACTTTTTCACTCCGGCTCTCGTATTACCTCACCGAGCTCTAGTGGCAAACTTCAATGAGAAAGAAAGAATGAGATGGAGAGAGGAATGATCTTTTCTGACTAACGCCAAGGACAATGATGAGCGTCGAAAATCCGCAATACCCGAGCGTTCCAGTAACATCCTCGGATTATCGGATGCTAAAAGTTAATGCCTAAGTTTACTGGGAAAGAACGAAGCTGGAGTAATTCGACCGGGAGGGAGAGAGGGGGAGGGAAAGGGCGAGATGGGGTTGGAGGGAAGAAGGACGAAGAACAAAATGACAGGAAGCAAAATATTACGTCAAAGAGGACTTGCTTTGACACCGGGGGTAACTTTGACAGATTTTGGGGATAGTTTGACACAGCGTTATACAGGGTGATTCACGTAACCTGAAACTTTGAAATATCTTGAAAAATACGCATCGTACAGAAAATTCGTCGAATCAAAACTTTAATGTCTCCGAGAGGGGCACCCGTTCGTGCTCAATTATACCCACCCCCGCGCTCCCTGTCGGCGGGGCGGGGGGCAACTTTGATATCTTAAATAGAAACCCCTATTCTTTATCGGAGATTTGGATTCTACGTTGAAAACCACGTATGATTTGTCCGAAACATTTTTTGTTTTTTTCCGGTAGGTGGCGATATAATCGCAAGTAATGAAACAGAAATCGAATGAATAAAAAACAGTGAAACACGTATTTAATATTTGGCGGGGGGCTGTTCGATGGTTCTGATACGTCTTCATCGTCATTCCCGAATTATGCTACCAATCACCCCGCTATCATCATTGAACAGCCCGTCGCCAAATATTAAATACGTGTTTCGCTGTTTTTTATTCATTCGATTTCTGTTTCATTACTTGCGATT
Organism: Netelia melanura; assembly: GCA_964007305.1. NCBI lineage: Eukaryota > Metazoa > Arthropoda > Insecta > Hymenoptera > Ichneumonidae > Netelia > Netelia melanura. The sequence continues at coordinate 7,889 of CAXFZK010000503.1, forward strand.
ATATCGCGACCTATTGTAAAAAACAAAAAATGTTTCGGACAAATCATACGTGGTTTTCGACGTAGAATCCAAATCTGCGATAAAAAGTAAGGGTTCCTATTTAAGATATCAAAGTTGCCCCCCGCCCCGCCGACAGGGAGCACGGGGGTGGGTATAATTGAGCATGAACAGATGCCCCCCTTAGCGACATTAAAGTTTCGATTTGACAAATTTTCTGTACGATGCGTATTTTGCAAGATATTTCAAAATTTCAGGTTACGTGAATCACCCTGTTTATACATGCGCAGCATTATGGTGTGGTGTGTGAAAATACACAATAATTCTTTTTTTTTACATTTTTCTATTGTTTCCAATCCGTTGTTCAAGTTTATTATAAAGTTGATATTAATGTTGTTAAACTCGAGTTTTATCTCAGTGATAGTAGGGGAGAATGGGCTAATGTCTATTTGTGTCCTTTTGTTATAAGAAAAATATTTTTCTCATAATAAAAATAAATATCTAAAGGTTTCTCGTTTAATTGTTTTTCGAGGTCATTTATTAGCTTGGTTCGTGTACTTTGGTTTGGACGTAGACAAAATAGGTTAGAACTTAATTTGTTTATATTATTATGTTTAATTGAAAAGGATTTGGCTCTTATTATCCCAATTCGAATGTCAAGGCTTATTTTTATTTTCAAATTTTTAAATACCGTGCGAGGCACTCTTACATAGGGGATAGCTAGGAGGGTTGACACAGAGATAAGTTGAAAAAATGTCAACGTCTCGGAACAAATGGAAAAAAAACCTTATTAAGTTCCGACGTGTTAATTTATCTTCCAATTACGCTTTAACAATGCAATATGTGTTCAATGTTCATGTTTATCTTGTGTATAAAAATGGAAGAATGTTTGTTTGTTTGTTTGTTTGTCACGAGTAAGCTCCTATACCATTCATCCGATTGCGATGAAAATTTGGTGAATTGTAGTTCGTACTCACGAGAAGGTTTCTGCGTTAGTAGAATAATTTTATTTGCCAAAATAAACGCGTACGGGGCAAAACAAAATTAATATTTATGTATATCTATATACAGAGATTATTTGACAGCTGTCAAAGTATGCTACCAAAATGACAAGCGAAATAGAAGAGACTCATTTGTTTTAACGACTCGATCGACTCGATATTATATATTAGTTGCATAATTCATTTGACAGCGAATGTCAAATTAATCGCGACTCTCAATCGGGAAGCGATTGAAAGATCTACACCTCGATCAAAAAGGAAACATACATTACGAGTTTCAGAAACGGACGAGCATCGAGAAGAAAGACTGAAAACCATTAGAGTTTGTACGACGAAGTGCAAACTTTTGTAAAATAACAGCAACAACAGACGAATTGATTCACAAAGTTTTTGAAAATATTGTACGTAACTACAAAAACATAAGTGGTTAAGGGAACGTGCTATATTAGCAGCAAAAACACCAATGTCAATTATATAAATTTCACGATTCAAAAGAGAATATCATGAGAAGCTAAAACGTACAAATCGATCGCTGCTTTTATTAATCAAGAACACGTTGTTAATTATCCAACTAAATTCCTGAATTCGTTTCATTCGCCAGGCATAGCGCCGCACGTTGTAACATTGAAAATTGACGTGCCTATCATACTTTTACGAAACATCAATCCATCACGACTTTGCAACGGTATTGGGCTTCCAGGGAAAAATATGATGAACAATATCAGCGAAACTACAATTTAAAATAGAAAATTTGAAGGAAAAGACGATGTACTGTTGTCACGTATCCCAATTATTCCAAAATATATGCCATTCGATTTCAAACGTTTGCAGTTTCCACTGCGACTCGCATTTGCAATGTCCATCAACGAAGCACGGGGACAATCGCTAAAAATGTGTATAGTATAGATTATATTTGGAAAGTTCATGCTTTACACATGGAGAGAAAAACGAAAAATATTGTGTGTTAAATGAATTATGACACCAAAACCGCTAGTTATGAATAAAATTTACTTAAATAATTATTGGATTTGTCAAGTTTAGAGCGACATCGCCGATTTCACATATGGTTAGTGCATAGTTCCCATTATCCGGTCATGTCGGGTAATGAGAGTCAAAGAAACATTTTTGAAAATTCAATTTTTCACTACCTTAAACAATTATCAGTAAGTTTCTATTTCATAACAATGAAAGTTTACTAACCAAAGGAGTAATCAACAGTGAAAACATCAATAATACCTTTGATAAATTACTTTTTTTTCAACTTTTTCTTACATGACTCCAATTCCGCCATTCTCCCCTACATTTTATAACCAAAGAACACATTGCTATACTGGATTAAAAAAAAATGAAATTTAACATGTTAAACAAAAGTTAAACAATACGGTAACTCTAATCCAAATGCTTTTCCTTCGCGTTTCGAGAGTTCTCTTTTTCCAGTCGATTGAGGCCAGTTAAAATCAAACCCCCACGCCCTTTTCTAGGCTTCTGGCATTCACGTAAAAAGAGTCCCGCACAGAGACCATGAAAGCTCGACGTTCGTCCCGATACGACGAGTGTTGGAGAGGAATTGAGTCGGAATGAGAAAGAAAGAGAGAGAGAGAGAGACAAAGAAAGAGAGATGGGAGTTTAAAATAAATAGATTCGGAGTACACGAGCACAGATATCACGAGTCGGGTCACTCGATCTCTCAATTCACGTATATACTATATAGTATATATATATATAGGTAGATAAAATACAGTTGGAAGAGTTCTTGGGTGTAGCAAAAGTATATTCAGCAAGGTATAGAGAAAGAGGAAGAGTGACGTGGACGTGATACGAATATAAACAAGTTGCCACGAAGGACTTTGCCAACTTGATATATATTTATATATATATACATATATATGTATATACACACTTTATATCTCGTTGAAAACTAAGGCGTATATATAATGTACTTGAGTATTCGAGGGATGGTTATACCGCCGGTGGAAATATGGGCGTCTAGGATTTGAGAGTTCACCAAGAGAGAGAGAGAGAGGAAGAGAAAGAGAGAGAGAGAGAGAGAGAGAGAGAGAGAGAGAGAGAGAGAGAGAGAGAGAGAGAGAGAGAGAGAGAGAGAGAGAGAGAGAGAGAGAGAGAGAGAGAGAGAGAGAGAGAGAGAGAGAGAGAGAGAGAGAGAGAGAGAGAGAGAGAGAGAGAGAGAGAGAGAGAGAGAGAGAGAGAGAGAGAGAGAGAGAGAGAGAAGGTGAAGGCGAGACATATCTGGATGGAAAATTTTTATGTATCAGAGAGAAGAGTACAAGCACGAACGAAGGTAAGAGGAGAAAAAGTACGATAGAAGTAAAGAAGAAGAAGAAAAAATAATAACAAAACAAAAAAAAAAGAGCGAAGAGGTTGGAAGAGTAAGAGCGAGAAGAAAGTAAGTAGAAATACGTCCTAAGTTTCGAACGTGCGGATGCGTCTTTTATCGGTGAAAAAGATTCGGGGATAAGAAATATGAGAAGGTCGAGAGTAAGAAGCGGATGGGTGTCAGGGGGTTGTATAGAATCAGAGCCAATATAGAAACACGGTAGCTCTCGGTGCTTAACATTTTTTTTTTTTTTTCGCTAGATCTTTTTTTCTTCGTCAGGGTGAAAAGTGTCTCGGCCTATCTTTCTCGTTGCTTCCCGCATTATCTACCCTGTATTCCAGTTTCTTGCCTATAACCCAGCCACCCTGCTCTTCCTCTCTTCCTCCCTCTCTCTCTCTCTCTTTCTTTTTTATCTCTGGCTCGTTTCCTCACAACCAGAAGAGTTTACTGCACGAGAGTGGATATAAAGTGGTCCTTTGTGTGTATGTGTGTATGTAAAGAGACAGAGAGAGAGAGAGAGAGAGAAAGAGAGGGGGGGGGGGGAAGAGAGATAGAGACGAGTTTACGAACACTCGATACACTTGAGGGCTACATTGAAGGGTGTTTCATAACGAGACTGAGCGAGTGAGCAAGAGAGTCTGTGTGTACGTAGAGAGAGATATATATATGTGTGCTTGACGATGGGGTTAACGTGTGGGGTCGACTTACATCTTATGTACTCACATACTGAAGTTTACCCTGCAAACACATACACTCATATATCTATTTGTATATGTATCTCTCTCTCTCTCTCGTCTTCTATCCCTTTATCTATATATGTATAAATATATACGTGAATAGGAAAATATCGCTACAGAGATAGTTCGAACGACGTTTCTGCTCGAGCTTATCGCGTTCGGAGATTATGGACCGGAGCTTCCGTGCACTTTTTTCCTCTCTCGTGTCCCTCCTTCTTCTTCTTCTTCTTCCCACATTTTCCCTCGTTTTCTTTCATCGGTGTCGCTCGACACAGACTCGCCTCACTCTCATGCAGATCGAGTATCGACATGGGGGGGGGGGGGGGTGGACGAGAGAGGTCGAGAGGTCAAAAAACGTCTCGTTTTCCACGTGGCCAAAGTACCGTTAAACGACGAAAACAAAAATTAAATAAAAAAAAGGAGGGAAAAAGGATATTTTTGAGCAGAAAAAAATCAACGAAAATTGTATTCTCCATCGGATCGATAACGTTTCGCTCTATTTCGTAATAATGTTAATGAGGATAATAATAATTAATGATAATAACAATTGATTGGGTCGTGTTTGCAACGAGATTATAGGAGGATTAACAGGATTGAGCAGTCCTTGGATACACGTTCGTAATATTTTATCGCCATAATAATAATAACAATCATAATAACAATAATAATCCTAATAATTAACGCAAACACAATTCTAATAAAAAGTAACGATAATAACGCTACTTATTTTCAAACAAACAGTTTAAGGGGCTGATTGAAGAGCGCGAACGTAATTTATTGATATTTTCAATTCGCCTGGAGTTCACCGGGTCTCTACGGATATTAATACGCTATTTTCTCTTTCTCTCTTCGTACATACATATATATACGTGTGTTTGTGTGTATTTGTGTGAAATAACACGAGAGGGTAAAAGGTTTCACATGCGAAACGTGAGAAGAGAGGGAGAGAGAGTGAGAGAGAGAGAGAGCGGTGCAAAAATAGAGAGGGGGAGAGAGAAAGGTAGAAAGGTGACGTTACACCCGAGGGAAATCCAGCTGGGTGTCAGAAAGCCAGTATAATACTATTCCCGTTGTCGACGTTCGGGAGGCGTGTGCTTCGCTCGGCAAAAGAGCACAATAAGAGAGAGAGAGAGAGAGAGAGAGAGAGAGAAACGCCAGCGTGTAGTGCTTTTCCACCTGCTGCTTTTGATTCTCAAGCCCGAAACACAGGGGTGTGATGCGCACGTAGTGTTCCACTAGGCCGGAAACGAAACTGTAGGCAATCGTCTCGTTTCATATATTTTTCACGTGGAGCACTCTCTCTCTCTCTCTCTCTTCCTCTTTTCTGCGCAAGAGTTCTCTCTATAGGTATATTGTAAATGTAGAAAGAGGGAGAGGGAGAGAAAGAGGGGGAGGGAGAGATCCCTCCCCCTCTTGCTTGCTTGCTCTCTCTGTCTCTGCCTCTCACGAAATTACAATTCTTCTCTTTTTTTCGCACGCTCTATTCCGAATTGTAGAAGCAAGAACGAACCGACGGTAAACTTCCGGCGTTGGATTAAGTGGCACGAGAGTCGAAGCGGGAACGAAATCAACCCATTTTCCCGCCAAACGGAATTCGCACCCTTAAATATGTATTCCCTTATTTATTCTTGAATTATTCAGTCGAATCTTTCGTTTTCTCCGTTTTTCCTTGTTATTTCATTTGTTCTTTTGTTACGTGATTAATTAATGTTAACATTATCACCAATGAGATTGGAAAGAAACGAAGATCTTGCTAATATTTTATTTAACCTTGGTTCAATTATTCAATTCAATTCCGTTTCAGCGCTGGAATTGAGTTAGTTTGGTGTTTTTATTGAATCCGCCATTTTGAATTTTTGTGTTTCTAAATTTTTCGATGGAAACTCGGATTTCTCGATTTTTGTTCAAGCCGCCATTTTGTATTCTGGAAAAAGTTCACAATAGCGGAAGTTTAAATCCCAGCGCCATCTTCTTGTCGAAACAAGAAGATGACTCATTCTTGGAATTAGCCATCTTCTTGTCATTCATTCTTGTCATTCATTCTGTCTTCTCACCGAGTGAAAATATATAAATTAATTCTTGGAATTAGCCATTTTTCAACTCCCGCGCCATCTTCTTGTACGAACAAGAAGATGGCACGAGAGTTGAAAAATGGCTAATTCGAAGAATTAATATATATATTTTCACTCGGTGAGAAGACAGAATGAATGTCAACTTGGTCGTCCCACGCGTATCCGTCCGGCGCAACTTCCGGTTCTCTTATTAAATGGACGACGAATCGATGCCTATAAGATATTTTTTGGCAAGAAGCCACGCGATGCGTTCGCGCTTCTTGCCTCTCTCTTTCTCACTTTATCTTCCTACATGCTGAAATCTTCAAGCACCAAGACGTATACGATCATGAGGTCAAGCCGCGCGTGTAAACTAAAACTCGAATTTTCCAATGCCAGAAATTCCTTTGGACGTTCTCTCGTTGTACAACCGAGATACATGAATCACACGCACGAGGCAATTTATTTTACGAGTTATGAATCATCCTTGAAAGAACGCATTACGGTATACGTATACAAAATATCAAGAGAAATTTTGACCCCCCCTCCCAATATTATCTCTGAGACACGCCGTGACTATAGCCACTTCGTGTGCGATTTTAACTCGGTCCGTGACGTTAGCCTTTCCATAAGATTTGCCCCTTTCGCCATTATAGCTCCTCCGGGACTCCAGCCTCTCCGTGATTATAGCCCTTCCGTGTCAATAGCCGTCCCCTCGTATCTATAGCTCTCTCATGACTAATCTCACCGTGACTTTAGCCACTCCCTATGTGTTCAGCCCCTTTCGACATTGTAGGCCCTCCGGGAGGCTAGCCTAGTCGTGACTACAGCTCTACCGTGTCTATATCCAATCCATCGGTTTAGTCACTCCGTGACTTTAGCGCCTCCGTAACTTTAGCCTCTTTCGTCACTATAACCTCTTCAAAATTACGATCCATCCGTCATTATAGCTTATCCGTGACTCTAGCATAGATTCTTTTTTATATCTTTATATATATATATAACGTAATAATTTATTATAATTAATAATATCTATTTATATTTATTAATATAATATTAATAATCTACAATAATTTAGAATTTACCTTATAATAAAATAAATAAATTTTCACATCATACATTTATTCGTATCTATAATATTTTCTTTTCAATTTCTGCTTGCAGGACGTGTTGCACACTATCAGCGCGCCAAGTGGCCAAGTTCAACGTATTGTAATATTCAAGAAGAACGGAGTCCAGGCCATGGTTGAATATCCTTTTCAATACATAAATCTATACAAATTAACAAAAAAAAAAAACGAAAGAAAAAAAAGAAACACGATTGAAATTTTGCCAGTCGTTGCAAATTTCATTAACGACGTTCTTCCTATATATATCGATATGTCAATATGTATCGATATAGCCGGATTATCGAGGTTGAACCTCGGCTACGGCTATAGAATCGAAGAATTTGCCGATTGAACGGATAAGCCCGGGATATCTTGCAGTTGAACCAATGGATTTTGCCTTGGCTCGCGTACAATCTCGTTGGATTCTCCGGAGACGCGTATTTGAATTTGAGTCTTCGTTTCTATGGTCAATATTAGAGCGAATGAGAGTAATGGAGGGAAGGATGGAGAGGGAGAATGAGCCAGTGATAAAGAGAGAGAGAGAAAAGGGGTGGGGGGAGGTTTATCGAGGGCAATTCACTCTTTCGAGCGTCACAGTACACGGAAGTTTCTCGTGTACAGACTTATGTACCGAGAATGATGCGACTCTGGAAGGAAATCGTTTAGTCGCAAAACTTTACTCAATTAACTACACCGTGTGTTGTGCAGAACTGGCTCAGCGGGAATTGAGATCCCTCGAGCGTGTGCCCATGATCGTCGCGTGCGACGATCCTTCTATTTTCTCTCGTTCTACCTGTCCCCCCTGTTTTCTCTCTGTCTCACTCTATTCGTTCTTCTCGCTCCCCACCTCCATCTTATTGTACTAGTACCAATGTAAAGCCCGAGTGAGCGTGACTCGATTTTCTTCCTTTGTATTAAATCAACGTACAATAACGTCCGCTATGGAAACGTATAATTATACGGAAACATTGGCTCGACGTAAATTTATAATCGTGTATGAAACTCGAAGAGGGGCCTGTCGGCTATTGATGTTTCTTGGGGATTTTTAATTTGGGGATACGAGAAACGTTTGGTGAATTCTTCGATTTACTAGTTTTTTTTTTTTTTGTTTAAATTTCTTTTTATCGATATTTGAGATTTTTTGAAAATTTGAGAAATTGTAGTGGATGATCCATTTTTGTGTGTGTTGGCTTAAATGGTTGTTGGTTATTGTTGATGATTTTTCAGGGTTTTTGGAAATTTTGAATTTCAGGAAATTTTTTATGTTTGAGGATTTTTTTTTTTTTTTTTTTTTTTTTAGTATTTTTTAAGTAGTTGAGTTTATTCGTCGTTCGTCTATAAATCCTTAACTGTCGTTATTCGACTCTCACGTTCGACACGGTAGAGTCCGCGACCCGGGCAAAAGAGGCACTTCACGGTATGGACATTTACTCGGGATGCTGCACATTGAAAATCGACTTTGCGAAGGTACGTGGTTTATGATATCTAGAATTTTTCTCTCCACTTCAATATTTCATAGAACGATAAACTTTTTTTTATGCGCAAATATGTTTGCTGTTCATCGATTCGAGGGTTTGCGCAGCTCGATGGTCTAGAGCGAATATACGTATTAGTTTTTGTTATTGGAACGAGACACCCGGTATATTTTTGATCTGTTTTTAACGGTCCACTCTGTGTATTGATTTTACGTTTTAAGGAGGACAGTGGGTACAGTCTTTCGTTTCTTTTAAACGAGATTCTCGGTGTGTTATTTTTCTCATTAGGACGCGACACCCGGTATATTATTCTTTATTTTCAAACGAGGCACTGTGTACATTGCTTCCAGACTGGATACCTGGTACAATCTTTTATTCTTATTAAACTAGATATATTATTTATGCAACTCAATCAGGACACCCGCTATATTATTATTCATTTTCAAACCAGCCACCCTGTACCTTCCTCGTCCCTTTTTAGACAAGACATCCGTTGTATGACTTCATTCCTTCGAAACGAGACATCCGGTATATCGTTCGTCCTTTTTAAGGAGACACCCGGTATATTATAATTCATTTGCAAACCAGCCACCCTGTACCTTCCTCGTCCCTTTTTAGACAAGACATCCGTTGTATGACTTCATTCCTTCGAAACGAGACATCCGGTATATCGTTCGTCCTTTTTAAGGAGACACCCGGTATATTATAATTCATTTGCAAACGAGCCGCCGTGTACATTCCTCCCTCACTTCAAACAGGCTACTCGCTACACTCTTATTCTTATTAACTCAAGAATAGTGTCCAAGTTTGTCGGGGCACCCGGTATATTATTATTAATTCTCAAACGAGCCACCCTGTACATTGCTCATCTCATTTTAAGACAAGACACCCATTGTACGATGTCATTCCTTTGAGACGGGACACCCGGTACATCGTTCGTCCTTTCAAAAGGAGACCCCCGGTATATTATAATTCCTTTTCAAACGAGCCACCGTGTACATTTCACCCTCTCCTCAGACAGTCTACTCCCTACATTCTTATTCTTATTAATCCAAGTATATTGTCCAAGTCTGTCGGGACACCCGGTATATTATTATTAATTCTCAAACTAGCCACCCAGCACATTCCTCATCTCATTTTGAGACAAGACACCCATTGTACGATGTCATTTCTTCGAAACGAGACACTCGGTACACCGTTCGTCCTTTCAAAAGGAGACACCCGGTATATTATAATTCATTTTCAAACGAGCCACCGTGTACATTCCTCCCTCTCCTCAAACATACTATTCGCTACACTCTTATTCTTATTAATTCAAGAATATTGTCCAAATCTGTCGGGACACCCGGTATATTATTATTAATTCTCAAACGAGCCACCCTGTACATTCCCCATCCCTTTTTTTTAGACAAGACACTCGTTACATTATTTCATTTCTTCGACACATGACACCCGTTACACCGTTCGCCCTTTTAAAATGGGACACCCGGTATATAGCACACCAAAGTTCTTGCACACAGCGACAAGCTTTCCTTTTTTATCCCGCAGAGCGACGTGTTTCAAGGTATAGGGATATTGAATGTGCAGTCTTCCTGCAGGTTTCCGCGAATTCGAGTGCTAGAGAGATTCGTGAGTCGAGATCGGGTCGAATATCCACAGGGCTTAACCGGAGTTGATCCGAATCTTCTCGATGTTGCAGGCAATCTCGAACTCTCTTCCTCTCTCACTCACTCACCTCTGCTCTTATCATTCGTTATCTATCGCACTCTCTCTCTCCCTCTCACACCATAGTGCACCTACTCCGCTACCACTTTCTACACAGTTTCCCTCCGACTCGGAAATATATTCGAACAGTCGCGAACCGTGTCCCGTCTGATTTTCCCTTTTATCTTTTATCTCAACTCTCTCTCTCTCTCTCTCCTCGCCTCGATTTAATCGTATGAAAATCACTTCATAAAAATGGAAAACGCCTTCGCTCTTTCCACACTTGAATTAATTCGATTCCACCCGGACGATCGTATTTTCCATAATGAAACATCGTTGACTTTCTTTTTTTTTTATTCTCTTCTTCCTTTTTCATAATTTGATTTTTCTCAAGAAAAAAGGAACATTGAGTTCTTAACTTCCGGTTTCATGGCAAACATTTTCGTAAATTTAGTTTGAAATTTTCGTCGAGGTTAGATCGTTGGATAATTAGTGGCGAAGAGGTGGAGGAATATGAGATTTTCAAGAATTTGGAGGAAGGAAGTCGACGTTGGGTATTGTCGCGTGTTCCTCAAACGACACCGGAGGAATTCTACTCGAGATTCCTTAATCCCTTTGCCAAGTACCGTAGAATGGTCGAGTGAGCGAGCGAGAGAGAGAGAGAGAGAGAGAGAGAGAGAGAGAGAGAGAGAGTCGTCAAGTTTTCGTGCTTATACGTCTACACGTTGTCTCTAACGAGACGTCAGACTCCTCAAGACTTTTGCACTTACCACGTGCTACGTTTTGGTGTGCAAACGTCACTTTATTTTTCTTTTTCCTGTTTCGTTCTTCAAACTCAAACCTTACTCCCCGCGCTTCCTTCTTTCCACTCCTCGAGAACGTTTCCAAGCGTTCCAACAGTTTTCGTTTCGTTCATTAAAAAAAATTATAGCAAAGCGTCGCTCGTTTCGAGCACGCGATCCTCGCGGTTTTACTCGCTGTTGCACAACGTTACAATCCACGCGCGTAGGTTACATCTCGGTGTTACGGTGAATTCGTATAACAAAAAAATTTTTATAAGAAATTTAATCGACAGTTGTGTACGATTTCCGGTTGAATTTTTTTAAGCGTTTGGGAATTAATTTTTTGAACACTTTTATATGAGATTGAGCTTTTTTTTTTGTTACTTTGATTATTTGAGGGGCAGGTTAGAGTAAATATTAAAAATTAATTATTTATCTGGAATAAAAAAAAAACATTAACAGTTGTCATGTTTTGTTACTTTGCCATTTTTTTTTTGTTGCTTTGATTATTTGTGGGGCAGGGTAGAGTCAATATTAAAAATTAATTATTTGTCTGGAATAAAAAACAATTACAGTTGCCTTGTACGATTTCCGGTTGAATTTTTTTAAACGTTTAGGAATTAATTTTTTTAACACATTTTTATATGACATTGAGCTTTTTTTTTGTTACTTTGATTATTTGAGGGGCAGGCTAGAGTAAATATTAAAAATTAATTATTTGTCTGGAATTAAAACGAAAAATTACGGTTGCCTTGTACGATTTCCGGTTGAATTATTTTAAACGTTTAGGAATTAATTTTTTTAACACATTTTTTTATGAGATTGAGCTTTTTTTTATTACTTTGATTATTTGTGGGGCAGGCTAGAGTCAATATTAAAAATTAATTATTTGTCTGGAATAAAAAAAACAGAATTGACAGTTGCCATTTACGATTTCCGGTTGAATTTTTTTAAGCACTTGGGAATTCATTTTTTGAATACTTTTTATACGAGATTGAGCTTTTTTTCTTGTTACTTCGATTATTTATGGGGAAGATCGGAGTGAATATTAAAAATTAATTATTTGTCTGGATTTTTTATTGTGCTCATTTAAAATTTGTATTATATTAATATGATTGATCGACACGATTTATTGCATAAAATTTGATTAATTGGCTTCAACCGAAATAAATTATTGGACAGAATTTGAATTTTGTATTCGTAAAAAGTTTTTTTTTTCCATATCGACAATTTCACACGAAATTCACTTCGAATTAAAAATCTTTTTTCTTTTTAACATTGAACGGCACCCGATCAATTTATAAACAAAAAAGGACTACGAATAAATGAACGTAAACGACGAGTTAAATAAAACAGTTTTTTTTTAAACAGCGGACATTAAAATTTCAGATGACAAATTTTTTAAGATTTACTTTCCGCTCGTTACATCGCGATTTCTCTTCCCTCGATTCGACCGGAAACAGCAGCGACTATTTTATAATAAATGAATACGTTCCACTAGAATTCCAAATGTTTGCTAAATAAATTAAGAATTCCACCGTAGCTCGTCATTTCTAACTCGAAATAAAACAAAACAAAAAATGAAGCAAAAAACACGAAATAATATTTAAAATTCAAACTCGTTGATAAATAACCCGATTCTTACGTTTAAACGCAATCCGTGGACAATCAATCTTCATCTCGTCCGTCCAATTTTCCGGACAAATTCTTGAATAATTCACTCCTTGTTTCACCGGCGACGAAAAAAAAAAAAATATAAATAATAAAAAGAAACAAAAAAAAATCGTAAAACTTGAATAAACGCCTCCATATTCATACACAAGATTTACATCGATCTGAATAACGCCAGACGGCAACCTTCACTTTTGTGTTTGAAAAACATGTATTTTGAGTCGAAGGCGAGATTAAAAAGGAAAAAAAATTCAATTTCATTGAAATATATTAGCCGAGGTTGCGTAACCGCGTTTCGTCCACGGTCGATCCATAATCTTTCCGGAACGAATTTTCCAACTCAAATCTTTTATGCGTATGTAAATATATTTACAGTAATAATAATAATAATGACCATAGCTTTAATACATACACTATTTTTATTGTTTTTTATTGTCATTTGTGTTATTGTTATTGCTATTAATATTATTAAAGCATAATAATAATAATAATTGAATCAGTAATATAAATTATTTATCGAAAACAATTTCTTTCTTTTCATAAAAAAATCGTTAAATTATGACAAATCGAAGATCGTCAAATAATAACAATCATAATAATAATATTAATAATAACAACAAATAATTAAATAATTCAAATAATATTATTTCTATTATTGTTATTTCTATTAATATTGTTCAATCGTAACAATAATAATAATAACAATTGAATTAGAAATATAAATTATTTATCGAAAACAATTCTTTTTCTTTTCATAAAAAAAATCGTTAAATTACGACAATTAACAACAATCATAATAATAATAATAATAATAATAACAACAAATAATTAAATAATTCAAATAATATTATTTTTATTATTGTTATTTCTATTAACATTATTAAATCATAATAATAATCATAACAATAATTGAATTATTAAAATAAATTATTTATCGACAACCATGTTTTTTTTCTTTTCATAAAAATATCGTAAAATTATGACAAATCGAATATCGTTAAATAATAACAATCATAATAATAATAGTATTAACAATAAAGACAAATAATTAAACAATTCAAATAATATTATCAAATACTATTAATAATAATAACAACAACGAAAATTATTATCACAACAGGCATGACCTTGCGTGTCACAAAAGTAGAGACGCCTGCGCAAAATGTGTATCGACGAACATCGAGTATGCCGGGATTCTTCCTCGCCCCGGCCTTCTCCACGAGTCAACTCATCCGGTTTAATACGAAAATCAGGATCGTAAGCGATTCAAAGCGAATCTCTGGAGAAGGCCTCGGCCAGTGCCCACCCGCGCCATCACCCGTTCGTCCATCCGTGTTTGTCCATGTTCCACACACAAGCCCATTCTCCACTCCGCGTTGGTACAAACGCGCGACGACGACGACGAGGAGGTGGGGGGGGGGGGGGGCACGTACACGTGCGCGCGCGATATCGAACCGGGGGTGTGTCTCTTCCCTTTGCCTCGCCGTTTACCGTTAGTCCAAGATAAACAGCTGATCGATATCGCAAGTTTTCCTACGAGCTTCCGTGAACACCGTCCTATGTCGAACGACGAGAAACGAGGCTTGAGCAAAAAAAAAAAAAATAGAAAAAAGAAAACATTCGGATAACAGGGGAACGGTCGAGGAGGACAAGGAGAGAGGGTTGAAACGATATCGCGTGTCTCATGAAAAGAAATCATCGCTAATATTGGACGGAAAGGAAAAAAGGTAGAATCGAGAGAGAAACAAAGTAGAAAATAATGAAAATAGGACGAAGGAAAATAAGTTTTTATCGCGAAGAAATTTTGATCGCGAAGAAATTGAAATTTTTTTTTTTTATTTTTTTTGATTTTGTTGTACGATCGTCCGAGTTTGGACGAGTTGGTCGAATAGGACGAGTTCAATCGGGGCTTTCGAGCTTTTAATAGATTGATTAATTCGTACGTCGAGCTTTTCTCTATCTCTCCGTGTCTTTCTCTATCTCGTTGTCTAATTTGAATTTTCTCATTTTCTCTGTCTCTCTCTCTGTCTCTCTCTCTTTCTCACTCTGTTTCTCGTGTAATTAATTAAATGCGAACGCGTACGAAGTGGAGAGAATTTTTTGAATTTTTTGCAGACGCTTGCATTCGGATATTTACGAGGGAGAATAGAAGTTTGAGGGAGGGAGCGAGAGTAGAGCGAGTCTATTTCTATGTCAGGTCGGGCGCGAAATTCGCGCTTAGCGTGACGTCCGAGACAAACGATCCGGCCTCACTTCGGCCCTTGCGGTCTTCTTCTTCTTCTTCTTATTCGTCGGCGTCGCGCGTAATATCTTTGCTGCTTCTTCCTAGCTTCTTCTGGTAACGTCGTTATAACGTTGCCGCTCGTGCCGCGTGGCAAAGAGTCGGGGAAGAAACAAGCTCTTTTTGCTTCATGCCAAATGTTTCATCGATTTAGAAAATGGACAGGAATGCGCGGGAGGAAGAATGCGGGTTGTTCTTCTTTCTTTTTTGGTCGAAATGCAAAAAAAAAAACGCAATTTTCTTGTAATTTTTTTATAATTTTTTTTATTATGGACGATTGGTTGATAATTTTTGTAATTGGTTGGAATTATTGATAATTGAGAATTGGTAGAATTTTCATTAATCGAAAAACGAATTACATTTTTAATAATCGAGAGTTGGTCGAGTTTTTAATAATCGAGAGTTGGTCGAATTTTTAATAATCGAGAATTGTTAGAATAATTTTCATTAATCGAATAACGAGTTGAATTTTTAATAATCGATCCTCGGATAAGTTATCAATGATTTAAGATTGGTCAAAATTTTAATAATCGATGATTTATAAAAAATTTGTATTAGTCGATAAGTCGTCGAAAATTTTTGATTCGATTATTGCCAAATCGATTGTTGTAATAATTTACGACCTTGGAGTTAAAATTGTTTTCCGCTAAGAGAACGAAATCGTTAAAACTCAAATTTTTTTTATCCGAAGCAACGAAGGTCGTTGCTTCTAATTGAACGTTCTTAATGATTCGACAAAGCTCATTATCAATGTCGAAAATGTGAAAGGGAAAGTTGGAAAGAAAAACCTCAACAAAAGGTCATCGTTATTACATTCGTCCTCTAACGTTCTCGTATATCGATTATGAAATCATTATTCGTTAGAAATACATAAATATACC
>CAXFZK010000504.1:0-2500 GCA_964007305.1 Netelia melanura
GAGACGACGCGTAGACCGATCGGGGCTTAGGAGACGACGCGTAGACCGATCGGGGCTCGAAGACGGCGCGTGGACCGATCGGGGCGTATATCCGACGCGCGCCCCGACTCGGCACGAAGTTCTGCTCTAGAGCATTGAACTTGATTGTAGATGGGGAAAAAAAAAAAAAAAAACAAAAATTCAACTTTTTTTTGCGTCGTCTCTAGTGTTGGTCGGGCGCGTAGACCGATCGGGGCTCGGAGACGGCGCGTAGACCGATCGGGGCTCGGAGACGACGCGTAGACCGATCGGGGCTCGGAGACGACGCGTAGACCGATCGGGGCTTACGAGACGACGCGTAGACCGATCGGGGCTCGAAGACGGCGCGTGGACCGATCGGGGCGTATATCCGACGCGCGCCCCGACTCGGCACGAAGTTCTGCTCTAGAGCATTGAACTTGATTGTAGAGGGGGAAAAAAAAAAAAAAAACAAAAATTCAACTTTTTTTTGCGTCGTCTCTAGTGTTGGTCGGGCGCGTAGACCGATCGGGGCTCGGAGACGACGCGTAGACCGATCGGGGCTTAGGAGACGACGCGTAGACCGATCGGGGCTCGAAGACGGCGCGTGGACCGATCGGGGCGTATATCCGACGCGCGCCCCGACTCGGCACGAAGTTCTGCTCTAGAGCATTGAACTTGATTGTAGAGAGGGAAAAAAAAAAAAAAAAAAAAAAATTCAACTTTTTTTTGCGTCATCTCTAGTGTTGGTCGGGCGCGTAGACCGATCGGGGCTCGGAGACGGCGCGTAGACCGATCGGGGCTCGGAGACGACGCGTAGACCGATCGGGGCTCGGAGACGACGCGTAGACCGATCGGGGCTTAGGAGACGACGCGTAGACCGATCGGGGCTCGAAGACGGCGCGTGGACCGATCGGGGCGTATATCCGACGCGCGCCCCGACTCGGCACGAAGTTCTGCTCTAGAGCATTGAACTTGATTGTAGAGAGGGAAAAAAAAAAAAAAAAAAAAAAATTCAACTTTTTGTTGCGTCGTATCTAGTGTTGGTCGGGCGCGTAGACCGATCGGGGCTCGGAGACGGCGCGTAGACCGATCGGGGCTCGGAGACGACGCGTAGACCGATCGGGGCTCGGAGACGACGCGTAGACCGATCGGGGCTTAGGAGACGACGCGTAGACCGATCGGGGCTCGAAGACGGCGCGTGGACCGATCGGGGCGTATATCCGACGCGCGCCCCGACTCGGCACGAAGTTCTGCTCTAGAGCATTGAACTTGATTGTAGAGAGGGAAAAAAAAAAAAAAAAAAAAAATTCAACTTTTTTTTGCGTCGTCTCTAGTGTTGGTCGGGCGCGTAGACCGATCGGGGCTCGGAGACGGCGCGTAGACCGATCGGGGCTCGGAGACGACGCGTAGACCGATCGGGGCTCGGAGACGACGCGTAGACCGATCGGGGCTTAGGAGACGACGCGTAGACCGATCGGGGCTCGAAGACGGCGCGTGGACCGATCGGGGCGTATATCCGACGCGCGCCCCGACTCGGCACGAAGTTCTGCTCTAGAGCATTGAACTTGATTGTAGAGAGGGAAAAAAAAAAAAAAAAAAAAAAATTCAACTTTTTTTTGCATCGTCTCTAGTGTTGGTCGGGCGCGTAGACCGATCGGGGCTCGGAGACGGCGCGTAGACCGATCGGGGCTCGGAGACGACGCGTAGACCGATCGGGGCTCGGAGACGACGCGTAGACCGATCGGGGCTTAGGAGACGACGCGTAGACCGATCGGGGCTCGAAGACGGCGCGTGGACCGATCGGGGCGTATATCCGACGCGCGCCCCGACTCGGCACGAAGTTCTGCTCTAGAGCATTGAACTTGATTGTAGAGAGGGAAAAAAAAAAAAAAAAAAAAAAATTCAACTTTTTTTTGCGTCGTCTCTAGTGTTGGTCGGGCGCGTAGACCGATCGGGGCTCGGAGACGGCGCGTAGACCGATCGGGGCTCGGAGACGACGCGTAGACCGATCGGGGCTCGGAGACGACGCGTAGACCGATCGGGGCTTAGGAGACGACGCGTAGACCGATCGGGGCTCGAAGACGGCGCGTGGACCGATCGGGGCGTATATCCGACGCGCGCCCCGACTCGGCACGAAGTTCTGCTCTAGAGCATTGAACTTGATTGTAGAGAGGGAAAAAAAAAAAAAAAAAAAAAAATTCAACTTTTTTTTGCGTCGTCTCTAGTGTTGGTCGGGCGCGTAGACCGATCGGGGCTCGGAGACGGCGCGTAGACCGATCGGGGCTCGGAGACGACGCGTAGACCGATCGGGGCTCGGAGACGACGCGTAGACCGATCGGGGCTTAGGAGACGACGCGTAGACCGATCGGGGCTCGAAGACGGCGCGTGGACCGATCGGGGCGTATATCCGACGCGCGCCCCGACTCGGCACGAAGTTCTGCTCTAGAGCATTGAACTTGATTGTAGAGAGGGAAAAAAAAAAAAAAAAAAAAAAATTCAA
>CAXFZK010000505.1:0-18285 GCA_964007305.1 Netelia melanura
CGTTCGGACTGTTCGGACATTTTTCTAACTTCGTGATTCATCGAATTGGTAACGCTCGAATCGAGTATTATGTCATATTTGTATAATTTTGTATTTATTTCGGAGAACGTCGCGGAATGTTCATACGATGGTGTATAAGCCCGTTTTACGGATCGTTCGAAGCTCGTCTGTGTCGAAAATGAAAGGAGGGCAAAAAAATGTAAAACGTAAAAGAATCGAGCGAGAACCTTTCACCTCAAAAATTTCGATACTGTTTACTCGCTGATGTTTCTACCGGATTTTTATCGAATTATTTTCAATCGTATGCGAGATTTTATATTAAACACGCGGGGTAAGAATTATTACATTTGGAAACAATTCGTTGAAAGCTTCATCGTTTATCGTACGTTAAAACGCGCTTTACCCAAGCGTCTAACGTTGCATACGCGAAGTTTATTGCCTCGCGACAAACAGTAAGTTACGTATAATATACGTACGTATTTGTTGTATTTTATAGTCTCTTGACGAATTGCAATTGCGCGATCGAGTTCAAGGAGATCGAGGACGTTCGGTGTGCTTAATAGGACCGTCGCGTTCGTAAGTTGCTAGGAGAGGGGGGACAGAGGGACGACAGGAGGATTTTTATTGTTTTGCAAGATTGAAAAATTTCGCACATGTGGACAAGATAGTTGACAATCATGAAAATAATTCGGTCCTCCGGACACCTAAGTTTAATTACAAATGAGAATAATGCTGGTTCTCGCGTTTGCCACTGTAAAAATATTAATCTAAATACCGTACGACACGAATCCGCCGAGAATTCAGGGCCGCGATGAAATTATAATAGTCCCGTTTTCTTAATGAAGGACGTATAGCACTCGAGCGTACGTTCGACGGGAGCGCAGCATCCGTGAGCATTAACCGGTGCCAGTGCCAGCCGAGACACACACGTCGTCTGATCACCATCGGCACTTTCTACTGCGCCTCCGCGTTTCGTCGCACGGTAAGGCGCATTTTGCGTGATACTCTCACGAGTCGCGACGAGCTTGGACACCGAGTGACTCCTTTTTTTCAAACCCACCGGCTAAAGATGAAACGGAAAGAGAAAAAATATTTCAGGCGTTCCCAATACTGTTACGTTAGTATTTACAGTTTACTACCTTATCGCACTTTCTAAAGAGCAACAAAAAAACGCGACACGAAAATATCGATAATTTTGATGCGATCGACTTTGATAATCGATTTTTTTTTTCATAGAAAATCGACGTAATTTTACAACAATTCTCCGACGCAATTCATAATTATTGAAAATGGGTTCACGATGAAACGATACGCGCGAATAAAAATAATCTGTGAGGAATTAATGATTGACAATATTATTATTAAAATTATTGTAACATAAGACAATAATTTATTTCGATGCGACGATATTAATTGATGGAAGAATGTAAAAGTTGATTGATCCAGTGCGAAGTCCATCGATACAGTTATATAACAATAATACAAAATAAATTATCGTTTGACGTAAATTCGACGTGGTAATTCGAACTCGACATTGTCAAACACATTCAATTCTCCATCGACAGTAAATATATGTACAAATATACATATATATATTTCATACGTATGAGCAAATCACACGATAATGGATACTTGACCCATTGACTAACCACAGGGTGGGGGTTGTTCTCTTTTTTCCCATCGTTCTGTACCGAGCACATCACCCAAAAAATTAGGCAAGAGTCCTTGAGCGAGATATTAATTTCGTCATTACATAACGAAATCGATTTAGTGCTCTCTAAAAACCGAACGTGATTTTGGACTTTGCTTTCTCGAAATTGTCATGATTCATTTTATTATTCTATCGATATTTTTTAATTAAAACAACAAATTGATGAATTAATAAATAAATGATTTATTTCACGGTTTAATATCGATCCTCGTATTTTATTAGTTCGATTCGATCGTTGATAAAACAATATCGATGCCACGACGTTAATATCATTGATCGATATGCAAAGAATTCGTAGTAAGCGGATTCCTTCCACCGTTTTGGAAAGAATGATTTATCTCGTTGCTCTCACTTGTCGGGTTGGCCAAGACCCATGGAACAACCGGTGTGCTCGACGACCACGGACTTTGCGCACACATAGATAAAATTGTACCCGAGTTTATACTGCGGTAAGGCCAGGTACGGTAAGTAAATGGCTCTCTCGTTGAATACTCGACTCTCTTGGTGAGTATAGAGAGGCCCAAGAGATACGCGGACCAACCGTGATGTTTGACCGTTTTGCGTGTTGCAATTCGACGTATCTTTGCTACTTATTTTGCTCTTTCTTACTCGACGGAGAGAAAAGGAGAGTGGAGAACACGAGACAACGTCGAAGGAGTGCGAGAGAAAGAGAGAACGATGGTAATTTCGGGGGATAGAAGAAGTCAAATGAAAAATAGAGTAAAGTATATGCGATCTTACAAAAAGTTCGAAACGCGTCGAGAGAGCGAGAGGAAAAGAAATTTAGCAATAGTCCATGGTACAGCCGACAATGAGTGGCCAGCTCCCTCATAAACTCGAATATGTTCTCTCGATAATTTAAAAAGATGCTGCGTCATCGATCAATCTACCGAAAGAGATCGAATAATTACATGATTTTTAAACTTTCTTATAAATTTCGATCGAAACGATTTTTTAATCCATCGTACAATTTTTCAAAGAACATTGTAATTAAAATTTTTGTTCACTTTTCTGCTACACATTTAATCGCGCACTCGTAACATTCGCGCCTCGTTCGAGATATTTCGATCAAAACGATTTTACGACTCGTTAAAGATATCTTGAAGAATTTCACAATCGACAATAATTATTGTTCCCTTGCCATTCATATTTCTAAATCGATCGATAAATAGTTCGAACGATCGATCGCACTTGTGCAGTTTCAATCGCGAACAACAAACGTCATCGTGGCGAAACGAGCTAAATGAAATTTTAATGAAATGCAAATTGAGAAATGAAACGCGTCGCGGTGATTATAGTTGGGCGATATTGGTGAGAGGAACGAACTATCTATCTGAAAGTCTCGTTCTCTCGTTCTGGTAACAAGTGGCCAAGTGCCCGGATTCTTTGTTCACCGCCTGCTTCAAGCCGCAAGTCCGCACTAAAGCTGACTTTCGCGCTGCTGGGAATTTGGTAATACTACTTAACCGAGTAACGCCGCACATACGACTTTGTTTTTATAGCTAAATGCATATATATATACATATTTACATGTACATAAAAAATCCCAAGTGATTCAGAGCTACCGTAAAGCGATAGTAAATAATGCGTAGCCGAGAATGAGATAGCGAGATCGAAGGAAAAAGAGCAATCACTGAACGGCGATGAGGGAACGGGAGAGAGGGGAGAGGGTAATATTTCAAAAGTCTATACTTGTCGGTGAGTGCCTCTTATTGCACGACTCAATTGTTCGATTCGTGCCGAATTCTTTTCGCGTTTAACTAAAAGACGGTTCGTTGCACACCGTCACATGGTAAATTTCTCTCAAGATTTCACAATTTTTGTCACAGGAAAAATTCAATCTAAATTCAATCTTTTTTCTAAAAACATCATGGCTTCGATTAAATTCAAACGAAATATTGTTTATCTCGATTTTCTCGGGCGTTTCGAGTTCCTACGACTCAATTGTTCGATTCGTGCCGAATTCTTTTCGCGTTTAGCTAAAAGACGGTTCGTTCCACACCGCCACATGGTAAATTGCTCTCAAGATTTCACAATTTTTGTCACAGGAATAATTCAATCTTTCCTTTTTCTAAAAACGTCATGGCTTCGATGAAATTCAAACGAAATATTGCTTATCTGGATTCTCTCGAGCGTTTCGAGTTCCTACGATCATTTACTTTTTTCAAAGAGTTCGTTGAGCTTTTAACTCGCATGGAGAAGCAGATGGTTTGTCTTGCGAAAAAAGAAATGGGAAGAATTCTTCAGGAGTGAGAGAGTCATCGTCGATTCTCGACCGAACACGCGAGAATATTGCACACGCCCGCACGTAGACAATGATAAATGTTCACTCGCGAGTATTCCCGTGACGAATGAAAATGTCATAATGTCACGATGCATCGGGGCTGATGATTTATTCGAGGACCACGAGCGAAAGAAAAAAGTGAGAAAAACACGCGCCTGTGAAATTCACGAATCCGCGATTTGAATCGTTAATTCCGCGATATCCGAATCATTCACAAATACGTCACGACTTCCATTTGTTTTTCACGAAAACTCCACGATCCGCTAGAATTTAACACATAAATATAACTAGATACAATTGAAACATAAATATTCAACAATAACGTCGATATCTCGTAATCGCCTTTGATTTATTTCGCTCGCGCGTAATCAAGGAAATATTGTTTTCGCTAGTCGCGAGACAAAGTCATTAGCGGCGTTGTAATTTAATTAATTTTTTGTTCGTTTTAAATAAATACATTGACCATGATAGCTAAGTGGTCGCTGATTTATATTTATAACAAAGACGTCAAGAAGATAATCAACGAAGCGTATCGACCTAGCGGGCAACGTATAATCGCACGAACGATCGATATATGGCAAAAGATCGATTAAAATTAGCTGAATCCTATCGGGAAGTCCACCAATACCGACGGAAGTGTATTATTACGAAACATTTGAGCGAAGGTCGTTAGATATGAAAAAAACCTTGAGTGAACGTCGGGCGGTGGCTTCTTGTCACCGTTCGACACGTTTTTCTACCGCGATTCTCCTCTCGTACGTCAAGAATTTCAACGAAGACGCGTTGTCACGATTATACGCGTAATAATGACCGTATTGAATAAACGAGAAACAGGAAATACGTGCGACGAGTGTCGTAAATATTCCCTGCTCGAAACGAAAATGGTATTAATCGGAATCTGATACGGTTTTATCGCGAGGATTATACACAACGAACGTGAAAAAAAACGCGAAACGTCGATCACGACTTAACAAAAAAAAAAAAAAAAAAAGAAATAGATCGTTAAAAACATACGATGAATCCGCAAAACGGAAAAGAAAACGGTATGCATGTAGCAAAGGCGATACGATCGTTAGTTGATAACGACGTTCTTTTTTATACGGACAATGCCGAAAGGATTGAGAAATCTCGACGCGAGAAGCCTGAACATTCGTTTACGTTCGAGCTTGCTCGCGAGTAAAAACGGTTGCGGCTCGTCAGGCGCTCGTTCCATGGTAATTGGACTTTGTACTGTTGCGTTTACGCAAATCGAAAGAAATTTCGAATGTTTAATATTAGTGCAATATTTGCACAAATATTTAAATAGCGATGGTTTCCGCTGTTTAAACAAGTATGAAAATTTGAAAAATTAATATTTCACTCGTGAGAAATTTTAATGAATTTTCACCCAGCAAAAATGTATTTTTTTGGATTTTTGATTGATCGGCGATGGAGAATGTGATAGAATTTTTCGGGCAAAAGGAGACAGTCCTTAATATCCGTAGTTTTTCAGAAGAGACAAAATACGCCCTTTTAAAACGATGACGCAAATATTAAAAAATTTCTGACTAGGACTAAGCCTAATTAAAAATATTTCCAGATTCATCACATTCTCCTGATTTCCTATCTATTTTCTCGACAAGGGATATAAAACAAAATGACAATTTGCGAAATTGTGTATTCTGCGCACGCGATAATCTCGTCGGATGAAAAACGGAGTTCGCGACACGACGAGAAAATCAATACAAAAGATTTGTTAGTTTTTTAACTGAAATCAGGAAGGCCGATCGCTCGATATATTATACACGAGAGTTGCATAAAAAATCGACAATAAATAAACATTTTTCCCCGAAGTTCGTTTTCAGAATTAAATCTAAAAAAATTCTGCGGTTCGAACAGCAAATGGAAATAATTCTCGAAAACGGAAAAACTCGAGAAAATGAAATTCTAATTCGACGTTAACTGTCGAGTGATATATCGTACGATGTATATGTAAAAATATAAAAAATCAAATTTGAGAGGTGACCGAGCGGAGCAACGAAACGAACGACTAAACTCGTTACAGAACTTCCGAGAAAACCGCCGAAATTTGGAATTAAAGTTAAAAAAACCGGATTTTTCTAAAGTGCTTTATTCCATACACGTGCTCCTTCGCGAACGACCTTACCCTTTGACCCTTGAAGACGACCTTTCCTACTTGTGGTACAAAGTCCTGACGTAATATTTATTCCTCGTGTTATTTTCGATCGCGAAGAAAAAATTTCTGGGTGCGATTCGATCAAAAATCGACTCGGATCGAACTGGTCGAACTTGAACGCAGATTTCTCGATCGAAGTCCTGCCAGTTGGTGATTTATTATGCAACGATGTTGTCAACGATCAATTTACTTACGTTTTTTTATCGTAAATTCTACAATATTGTTTACAACGATGCAATTCCTTTCGCGCGATCCTCGTTAATCGTTACTAAATGCAGGAAATGTCGTGGTTCGTGATAAATAACGATTAACGATCGCGACCCTACGAACTCTGCGTTCTATTATGATTCTTTGAAAATCGTTTTTCTTATTCTACAATTTTTTATTCGTAAGGAACAAAAATAAATCACGTCCCTCGAGACAAATGATCGCTCTTCATCGACGATACGCTAATTAGAGATATATATAATGGTCGCGCATGGTCAAGGAGAACGTTATTGTTTTTTTTCTCCTCGCATCGATATAACACGCGCTATCTTCCTTACCGAGAAACGACTCGACGACTTTTTTGCCATTTTTTTCGCCAATCTTTCGTGGAAGTAAACACGATCTTTCGCGCGAGTTCAGACACGAGGATTAGAAGAAAAGCATCGAGGATAATTTCGGGACGAAGAATTATCGCATTGTAGGATTGTTTTCCCGATAATAACGCTTTTTGCAATCCTCCAAACGGAAATTAATAATTTATGAATATTTCGCTATACTCTCCGGGCTTTTTTTCAACTTTTTTTTTATACTTATGAAAGGAATTTTCGTCCTGTGGTCGATCGTAGAAACTACATTGTACGCGAATTATAACGAACGAAAAAATTTGACAATACCTACCCAAAAATAGAAAAAGTAAAAATTTGATTTCAAAACGAGAGTTATTATATTTATCTCGAAACTTCCATTTGTTTTCTTTCCTGGCATCGTCGCATTCGCGAACACATCGATGTTCTGTCAGAACCTCATTCTTGGACGATTGACGTCAAAGAGTTCTCGCTGACGATGGAATGTTCCGGGGCGAATATAAAGAGGATGATGAAAATCTTCCGATTGATAGAAAAACAAACTCGTTGTCGCATCGACGTAACAACAACGTATAATTTTGTTATATTAATCGGAATCGTGTGAATAAAATATCGATCGTCAACGACGAGCTTGTAACTGCCATGGAGAAAAAATAAATAAATGAAATTTGTATACTTCTTCCAATTAAAAAAAAACTCTTTCGCGCAAAGTTGCAATAGTACGTAACTCGTTAAATAAAATCCACGAATTAAATGTAGATTAAAATTGCACACTCGTCGTCTCGAAATGAGCGAGAATAATTTTAAGACCTCGAAGGCCTTTCTCCCATGATCGAAGTCGTAGGGACTCTCCATTCCAAAGTCAGAACTAACAAAAAAGAGTTCCTTGTGAGATCAGCGTATTCACAAACTCGTGACGCCTAAACCAGCTTGGATATTTTTCATTCACGAAAAATGCAAATAAAAAAGTAAACGTACGATAGAGATAAGAAAAAAAAAGTTAAGCCTTTCTCTTTTCGTGCCAAGATACGTCTCTGAGAGCTAGTAACTCCATGTGGGGAAAACCCAGTTGGTTCTCTCATTTTTCACTAAGAAGGCACCTTGGTTAAAAAATAAAGGTAAAAAATACAACGAAGAAACACAAATTTTTATCGGACCTTCTACTCATTATTTAAGTCGGGACGAAGTCACTGAAGTCTCTAAAACCTGGCAGAAAATTCTCGCTCGTACTAGAGAATGACTTTTGAAAAAGGTTCTTAGCTTATTTCTCCTCGTTTATAAAATTGCTCTACAGCTCGTAATAATTATACTGTCAAAAAGACCAGCGAATAATTTCTTTAGATATTTTTCGTCGATCAAAATCATGCCGGAAGACGAATCTAAATTTGACGATTATTTCTTACGTGCAATTTCACAATGACCCTGTAATATCCGGTCGAGTCAAACCGATGGTTGAAATTATTATATATTTTTTTTCTTTCGTAATTCAAAGTTCCTCGATTACCAGCTAGTAAAAGTTTAAGTTGACCCTGAGATTCATTGATATCGATGTCATTGACAAACCGAAATTATAAACACATGTTTCTAAAATGTCATTGACAAGCCGAACCTATGTATTACAAAATTATCCGATTGCATCAAGGGCTAGGAAACATGATTTCGTAATGACGTTAAAATTTCAATGATGAAATTAAGTATATGATTCGACAACAGCCAACGTCTTTATTGCCTAAAAAAGATTAACGTTGAAAACGAACTTTTATTGGAACGAATTAAAACGAACTTTTATTAGAACGATTCGTTCGTGACGAAACCGAGGTGATGGCCTGGCTACTTTTGATTATTTTATGGAAGTCCTAGGTCACAAAATATGATAAAATAAGAGGGATATCATGGTAACGACCTAGCGAGTAACGTAATTTTGACGACTCCCTTCGTCATTTCTTCAAAGAACTTTCATTTTTTTCCATTTTTTCAGAATTTTTTTTTAAGTCCACGAAATCTTCACGTCGAATCTTCGCTGTTATTCTTGTCTCCCTGTTAGATACGAATGCTGTAAAAGGTCCAAGAACTCGTTCTCCGTTTATAAAGGTGAAATATATTTGCATATTTTGTTTCAAGTTCAGACGTTGGACTTGCATCGTGATGAAAATTTATGAGTAGTTTGATTGGAAAGAGATGCAAACGTATTGAAACGTTCGTACGACGCGAGTCTGGCCGAGCCTATCTCGGAGCAGCTTCGAGCTGAATGGTGAAGCTGGTTATGCACGTTTGTAAACAAATCCTGAATCAAGAGAGAAACAGTAACAGGAAGAAACGCGTTGTTTGCGTCATCGAGTCCGATGTGCGGCCATCGACCTGTCTCGACCATTGTAACAATTCGTACATGGCAAATCGCTATTTAAAAAAAGAATCTATCATATTGCTGATCGATACATCAGGAAATAAATTCATGAAACGCCTGAGGGGAAACTTATGTCGATGTTTATTCTGACAGACCAATTTTTGACGATGACAAGACACGCGGTTGTGTAAGGTGCAAGGCTCTCCCGAAACATCAACGCCAACACGTTTCTCTCGTTTCTCATGAATTACCATCAAATTTATTATATAATTACGTTTCGTTTCATTCGATCGAACAACCTTGAAAATCGTAAGGACACTGACCAACACAAAAAAACAACCCAACGTCGCGCAATGCCCCTAATTGTAAATCAATTAATTTTTATTTGCATCGAATCAAAATTATTGCCCTTTAAGAAAATTGTCAAATCAAATGTGAAAAATATTTTAAACGATGACGAAATTAAATTAAACAATTTTTGGTTTTATATCGTTAAATCGATCGATGTTTTATTCAGCTAAATTATAAATTTGTAAATTAATGATTTTTTTTGTAATTAATTTTTAATTAATTAATTTAATTGATCGAAATACATTGTTCATTACGATTCTTGAAAAAAAGTCTGCATCAGCGTCTAATTCAAACAAGACTGTCTGACCTAGTCCGGAGTATTTCCACTGCCGTTCGCGTTGCCAATTCTTCCCCGAGACATAATTGCTGACTCGTGCGCGATTGCCTTATGACGTAGCACGACGATTTACTCCGTGCATTCTTGTCTCCGACACTCCCTCGCATGCTTTATTTGTTCCTAATATCCCAGACATCGATCCCAAATCATTTTTACAACGACTTTTTTCCTTACACTTTTTTTACACCTTTTGGCTACGATAAAACATTGCAAAATCTTCACCTGGCATATTGTTTACTCCCTCGTGTCGTTGCAAAAAATATTTACAAAAAACCTTCGATCATCACTATTAAATATTTTCCTGACGGACAATTATCGCGCCAAACATTCGCTATATTTTCCGTTAATTCTCCCCGTAACGACCACCGCAAAAAAAAATACAAAATTTCTCGCTAACATCGCATAACCCTCGTGACACTTTGATCACAATGGCAAAACATTCGACTGCGTTTTTACAATCAATTGTGCAATTATATTGTTTACCAACGTGGAAGCTGCATCGTTCTCTGTTTTGTGTTAAATTCTATTTTCAGTCTTCCTTGTACGCAGCATATTAATTTTTTTCCGAACGTCTATCGAGGTCTCGATTCTTATACGAATACGCGGATATTGACCTATAAATATCTAAATTCGCCGATATATTTATGTACGCATGTATTAATTCTATCGAGCAAAGGGGGTGGGGAAGATCCTGTCGGACGTTGGTCGAATCTCGCGTTTGTGGCGAGAACCGAGAGAGCGATCTCCCACTCTTTATGGAGGGTACGTGGTGTCCCACGTACACGTACAAGACATTCAAGCAGGTGAGTACCGAGCACACAGAGCAGAGGATCGGGGCCTGGCTCGTGGAAAGCCAATCCTTAAAGCCACGAGTATCATCGGTCTTTCGACTATTCTCTCGGCAGCATCGGTCAGTGGACCCCCGCGGGCGATTTGAATTTCAAATCCGTATACGTCAAATCGTGCGCGAGCTCCATTTGACTCTTGATCCGTATGCAACGTTCGCATTTTTCTTTTCTTTCTCGCGATCTATGCAAATTTACGAGCTAATAAAAACGACAGCGGGAAGTGAAAATTGAACGAAACGAATTCTTATTTGATTTCCGGTTGCGAAATAAAACGACAAATTCGTAGTTCAAGGCCAACTTGTGAAACCAGAATCGTTTTCGTAAAAGAAAAAAAATTCTTCCGGTGCGTCGAAGGTTTCGTCGAGTCGTGAAACGTTTTAACCGATCGATCGATATCGATCTGCGAGACGAGAGATTAGACATATTCGTTGATCGAGTCCGGGGAGAGAAATTTAAAAACGAAAATTGATTCGCAAAACAGGAAAAGAAGAAAGTTGTAGTGAGAGGGAGAGAAAGAGAGATAGAGCGAAGAGGGGCATGTTCCGTTGGTTCGTTGCTCATTGGAACGAGGGAAATATCGCGAGGAAGGAGAATACGAGGAGTTCCCAATGCGTATGAGTTGAACGAAAGAAAAAAGAATCCGGAACGCAGCGAGTTTGTGCGTACTCGCGGAATCTCGCGACTTTGACCGCGACGATCAACGAGGAACGGTGAGAAGACGCGTGGGGCACACGATGAAGTCTTTCGAAGTGGAACTTTGAGAGAAAGGTGACGTCGAGAAAAGAAAGACCGCCCCGGAGAGTCCCTCGTGCGCGCCCGTAACAGGATTCCCGGCTAACTACTAGGAGTCTGTCGTTGTCCGCACAACGACGGGACCATCGATATATCGACCCGCGAATCGATCTCAATCGTCGACGTACTATCAACACCGAGGTAAATCTTTTTTGTTCTAGTCGTATTTAAAACGGAACGATTCGGGCGAGAACAACGATCGTTTTCAAATAATAATAAAAAAAACAACGAACAAACAAAAAAAAAGGAATTATTTTATGGTGGAGCGCTGTGATTTTACGAGAATCGGATGTTGCGACGGCCAAGAAGGGAAGTAAATAGTCTCGCGTTTATGGAAGTGAATCCCATAGGGATCGAGTGAAGTGCAGTGACGACTTTTTCAATCGATAACGACACATTTCGTACAGCTTTGTTTTTCATTGCTTCCACTCTTTGCCACGGGCAGGACTCTATTTCTTTCTATTTCTATAAGAAGAAGAAGAAAAGAGAAGAGTCTGTCGCCGCTCGGAGAAATTGGAGTATATCGGAAAGCGTGCGCGCGTTTGTCGGACGGGAGAACGCGCGTCTCACTTCTGGCTCGCGTGAACTATATAACTTCGAGCTAGTTTCCACGTGAGAGTGTGGTATTTATACGCATCGAAATAAACGCTACACGTGTAGTCCGATAAGGAAATCTACGATCGTGAAGATCGCTGGCAGATAAAAAAAAATCACTTAATTGGTCGATTAACCGTTTAATCGATTAATTGGTCGATTAATTGATCGATTAATCAATCGAGAGTTGCTCAATTAATCGATTAATCGACCAATTAATCGATTCATCGACCAATTAATCGATTAACCCACCAATTAATCGATTAATCGACCAATTAATCGATTAACCGACCAATTAATCGATTAATCGACCAATTAATCGATTAATCGACCAATTAATCGATTAACAGACCAATTAATCGATTAATCGATTAAGCATTTAATCGATTAATTGGTCGGTTAATCGATTAATCAATTAATCTTGAAATCAGTTGTCACACACGCGTTCGATCACTTCCTCCCTTTATCGCAATCGATTTCGTATATACGCGGCATAATACGTGTATAGGTACTTATAAAATCGTTGAGTGAAAACATGCTACGCTCGATTGCGTTAGAGTTATATGGCATTGCTCGCTAGCCGAAAGGTTCGACCAAGACTGGTACCATGCGTGATCGCGATCATTGCGAAGTTTAATGATCGAACACTGCAAGATCACGTCCAATCTTTCAACGACGACGGTTGAACCACTATGTGTACATAATCTATGTATACACGTTTGATGAATCTTATATATGGGACGTTCGCTGTCGACTCGGTTATTTTTTTCAAAAAATTTTTACACCTTTTTCCGTACTGCGTCAAATTTCATTAGCTCGAAAAAATACTTTTTAACAATTTTTTGATAAAGAATCGATTCGACATTTTTTTAAAAAGAATTATAACGAATATTCGCAAAATTGCAAAATATCATTTCGAGTAAAATCATAAATTGAGAAATAGTACGAGATGTTTGAAAAAATTTTAACAAATTTTTGAATTTTTGAATTTTTGTCTTATTTCACGAAAAATGGCCCGTATAAATAATTGAGTCGATGTTGAGACGCCTATTCGAAGCCGGATTATTAAATCAGGCTCGATGATATGAAATATCGAGTAAAAAAGCTGTCATTAGTAATATAACGGCCTTTTCGCGCATAATCAAAGTATTGGTTAATCCGCTAAGAGCGCGAATCGAGGTGAACATTTTAACTACTTTCCTATCACGCGAGCGTTCGATCTCGCGATAAATCGAGAACGATTTTTAGCCGTGATAGTAGCTCTACCCCTGTGGTTCGAGATCGTGATACATGAAATTGGCAATACTAGAAGGGCATCGACACGAAATTGAGTCTTGCGGTGCACGCGCACTCATAAAAAAAAACAGCTGTATTTCGCAGGTGAGCCGGATAAATGGCTAATACACATGCACGTACTCGTGAATTATTCAAATCCTCTAAGAGCGTATTTAATTTGATACTGTGGTCTTGCGATAAGTTCGATTTCGTTTACGAAATAACGCGACACTCGAGACATAAAGAAACATTTTCAACGAAAAATAATTCGCGTTAATACGAATTAATACAATTTTAATCGCAATCGTAATTTTCCAATTATGTCAAGTTCCTTAAATATCTCTACGCAATTAATTAAATTCCCATTATTAAAAAATAACGATGTTAATTAAAATTGAATTAATCCGAAGTAACGAGAATTATTCTTCATTGAATAAAACATTGTTAATAAAAATGTCTTTAGCATTGTAAATTAACTACATAGTGAACGGAAATAACGAGCAAACACTTTGTGTCGAACAAGATAAAGAAGTAAAATCAAATTTGGACTAGTCGTATCGAACATCCGGAGGAAAGAACGAAATTATCTTCAAATAACGGTCGTTAAATATTGATGTTCGTTCACCCGAGAAGGAAGCGACAAAAAACTTGTGAGAAGACTGAGGCAAAGTAGAAAAACACAGTGTCCGGTTGCACAACGTTCCCAAAAACTAAACATCTCATTCCGCTCTCTTAAATTTCATTTGGCACAAGGTCGACGAAGTTAAATCCTATTTTTCGTTACTTTCTGGCTTTCTCAATGGATATCTGTCCAAGAGTTCCAAGTCCAACAATATTCTTCCAATCTGTCGATAGAATTGTATAACGAAATAACAAATTTGAATGATAATAGAATTTTTATCAATAGTTAATCATCCTCTTCCAATATTGCCGATTCTTAGAATCTTGTATTCGAAAAGAATCGTAATTATTATTGAAATCGTACCGACACGTTGCGAATCGACGTAGTATCAAGCATCATCATTCCTCTCCGCTTTCTAATCGTCTCACGTCCATGTCTCTCGCGCGAGTCAATTTCCTCGTTGCGCATCTCAGCAATCATTGTACACGCGGTTCCGTTTACGTTCGTCCTCTCACTCTCTCGCCGTACTCTCTACGCTCTTTTTCGCGCTGCCGAGACCATCCGTGGCGAAATAATGCAAAAGATATAACTTTCATCTTTGCAGCTCTCGTATGTAGGTGGCGCGTGAAGCGAAATAGGTCAATATTCCATCGATAAAAAGAAACGTCAGGGCGTAAGATTTCGGAAAGAAATGCCAAAGGAAATACTTTCATTCCGCTAATTCTCCAACCTTGCAATTATAAAAACAAAAATCGTCGCATCGAGGCGAACGACGATTTATCGAGAGGAGATTAATTATCATTTCTGATTAAGCCCTCGTTTCTCGTCAATTAAATAAAAATCAAAGGCCCGAGGGGAAGGCAAATTTTGTTTTCGATCCTTTCGGTCGTAACCTCGACCTCGGCTAGCCGAATTTTTAATTTTGGTATCAATCTCCCTCCTACTATACGGTTCACGAGCGGTGTCACCAGGAAAAGATTCCTCAGAATTTAGTCCCCGTATCCTACTTTGGATCGAGCGAACTACCTGGAACGGTAAAGGAGGACGCGCGAGTCGAGCCTCTCGCGATACGTCTGTATATCTATCTACATATATATATATTAATATACGAAGGAAACGAAGGCAAATACTGGAGCCTCGAGGCTATCGTGAAGCCGATGCCGTTCGTTGCTTGCACGAAAGTAAGAAGGCAAAACAGGAGAGAGAGAGAAGAAGTATCGAATCTCCACTACGCAAAGAGCTTACGAGTATAAACCCACGCGGTTTACGAGCCTCTTTCTCCTTTTCATCTTCTTTTTCAAATTCTCTCCCTCACGCGATCCCTCGTTAGTAATTACACCCATTATTGTTAACGCGATGAACATTATCAAAGACCGAAATTCAAAGTAACGAGGCGTGAGAGACAACGATTTCTCTACGATTAGCATAATCGAAAATGAAATTCGAGCATCGTGCTAGAATCGTAAACGACCCAAATAACACAAATTAATCGATCGATCGTTGTTGGAAAATAAAAATCGATTAATTAATCGGTAATTAAAAAATTTCGGTATTTTCGAGGAATCGAAAAACGAAAGTCGAGCAAATGAAATTCGAGCATTGTCCTAGAATCGTAAAAGATTGAAATAATACAGATTAATCGATCGATCGTTATTGGAAAATAAAAATCGATTAATTAATCGGTAATTAAAAAATTTCGATATTTTCGAGGAATCGAAAAACGAAAGTCGAGCAAATGAAATTCGAGCATTGTCCTAGAATCGTAAAAGATCGAAATAATACAGATTAATCGATCGATCGTTATTGGAAAATAAAAATCGATTGATCAATCGGTAATTAAAAAATTTCGATAT
Organism: Netelia melanura; assembly: GCA_964007305.1. Classification (NCBI taxonomy): domain Eukaryota; kingdom Metazoa; phylum Arthropoda; class Insecta; order Hymenoptera; family Ichneumonidae; genus Netelia; species Netelia melanura. Next base: position 15,760 of record CAXFZK010000505.1, read on the forward strand.
TTTCGAGGAATCGAAAAACGAAATTCGAGCAAATTCGAGTATTGTGCTAGAACCTCAAACGACCCAAATAACACAAATTAATCGATCGATTGATATTGGAAAATCAAAATCGATTAATCAATCGGTAATTAAAAAATTTCGATATTTTCGAAAAATCGAAAAACGAAATTCGAGCACTGTGCTAGAATCGTAAACGATCCAAATAACACAAATTAATCGATCGATCGTTATTAAAAAATACAAATCTCATTGATCAACCTGTAATTAAAAAGTTCCGATATTCTCGAGGAATCAAAAAAACAGAGATGCTCGGCGGATGGAGCGACGTTCGATAAAAGAGGACGAGATATATAAAAGTGGGTCACTGTCAAGCGGAACGCGACAGGTGGATCGGAAGGATTCTGCGATCGGACGAGAGCACGATCGAGCAATCGTGACTTTGCTGAATAATACATGTGTATAAACCTCGTATACATCGATATCTACTCGTTGTAAATACGAACTCGAATGAAAGCTATTCCTTTCGGCACCATCGTATACGTTATCGACGTAAACTACGACAGTCGGATGTCTCGCACAGCTGATTGGTAGATGTCGATTTCTCTCTGATAAATCGGTCCCCGCGAACATTCAACGTCCGTGTATTCTCTCTCGTAGTACACACGAAAGTCTACGTCTGTACGAAAACCGGTACGACCCATTGCCCGCGCGGACACGCGAGAATAAGGAAGAAGAGGGGGGGGGGGGGGGGGGGGGGGGGAATTCACAAACATGAATGCATATTTATGAGAATATCTATATATACGTACAGTCAGGAATCCCGTGACTTAACCCCAATTTTTAAATATTTCCCTACCCGTGTGTGTGCTTATATATACATGTGTGTGCGAAATATAGAAATATTTGAAAAATAATTATGTATATAAATATATTTATGAGATTCAAAATGGAAACGATGAAAAATTCCGGAGGTTAGTTATGAGAATGTTGACTGTATCAAGGGATCGATAAATTTTCGCGAATGGTTTAATTACATTCGATGTTAATTTAAATAATAAAATATGTGTATATATATGGGAGAAATATATAGAGAAATTGAAATGGGAGAAATATAAAAATATTTGAAAATTAACGGTCTATATAAATATATTTATGAGATGAAAAGTAAGAACGATGGGAAATTTCGAAGTTGAGTTACGAGAATGTTGACTGTAGCGAATGATCGATAAATTTTCGCGAACGGTTTAGTTGCGTGCGATATAAATTTGCACATTATAAATAAGAATAAAATTGAGAATTAAAGAGTTGAATTATGGGAGGATCGACTGTAGCGATTCATCGGTAAATGTTGAAAACGGGTCCCATATCCAAAGTGTACGGGAGTATAGACCCAACTTGGATTATCATGAGAAAAGAGCGAAAGAGAACGGGACATGGTGTGGCCCCTCCGGTGATACGAAGAATATTTATCCATTCTATGTGGAAGTATAATACTTATCTATATGTGTAAACATAAACGTAGTGGCAGGATCTTGTGGTAATATGAAAAGTGGGTTAAGCACGAGTTGGTGTGCTGCGAGAGCCACGGATGAAAGAAGATGAAAAATGAGTAAAAAAAAAAAATGTCCATAGTACGACGATATTATACACGCGTATACGACAAATGCATCGAGTATTTAAAATCGTTATGACAATGAAATTACAATGACTGTCGTCGTTGTAAAATTCGGACGAAGAAATTTCGTCGATACGAACAGCGAATTAAATGAAATTTGTCGGTGCGATCTTTCAGGAAATTAACAATTCAACCAAACGGGGTCAATGTCGTCAACTATAATCGTGTGTGTCCAGAGAGCCGACGTATATCGCGACAAAGATAAAAGTCTTTCACGACTCGTCGATTTGCGGATATTCGTAATTGCCACGTGACGAAGCGCGCGAGAAACTCTCAATTGTCTTATCCATCTTTTTCACCGGTGCGTCATTCAGCGATTAATTCTTCTATCAACAAGCTCGATAATAAATCAAACGTCGAATACGCGTTACAATTCTCTCGATTCGAAACTAATTAAATAAATAATAAATCAATATAAATATATCAACGATTATAAAAAAATTGTAAAAATGAATTGAAACAAAAACAAAATTGTTTTGCGTCACGTAGATTTAATTATAGGAGATGTTTCGATGGTTTACAGGTTCCCAATTACAGGTTTCCTTTATAAATATTTATACGTATGGGCGTTTTATGAATCGTATCTATTTATCAACACCGGCGTTGATAACGAATGTATTTCGTAGATTCGCGGTTTACGTTGGATGTGCACCAAGTGGCGTTACGCAGGCTCGTATCGGGCTCGCCGGAGGCGAATAACTCGTTGCAGGGACCGGTAACACGGGGAGAAGAGCTAAGAGCGCGTGGTGCTGGTAAAAGAGTGATTCGCAATTAACTAGGCACTCGGCCCACTTACCCACTAACGGAGTTCCACACACTACGTTCGGACCGGTGCGTCACTAACACAACGT
>CAXFZK010000506.1:5000-16435 GCA_964007305.1 Netelia melanura
TAAATAAAATAAATAAAATAAATAAAATAAATAAAATAAATAAAATAAATAAAATAAATAAAATAAATAAAATAAATAAAATAAATAAAATAAATAAAATAAATAAAATAAATAAAATAAATAAAATAAATAAAATAAATAAAATAAATAAAATAAATAAAATAAATAAAATAAATAAAATAAATAAAATAAATAAAATAAATAAAATAAATAAAATAAATAAAATAAATAAAATAAATAAAATAAATAAAATAAATAAAATAAATAAAATAAATAAAATAAATAAAATAAATAAAATAAATAAAATAAATAAAATAAATAAAATAAATAAAATAAATAAAATAAATAAAATAAATAAAATAAATAAAATAAATAAAATAAATAAAATAAATAAAATAAATAAAATAAATAAAATAAATAAAATAAATAAAATAAATAAAATAAATAAAATAAATAAAATAAATAAAATAAATAAAATAAATAAAATAAATAAAATAAATAAAATAAATAAAATAAATAAAATAAATAAAATAAATAAAATAAATAAAATAAATAAAATAAATAAAATAAATAAAATAAATAAAATAAATAAAATAAATAAAATAAATAAAATAAATAAAATAAATAAAATAAATAAAATAAATAAAATAAATAAAATAAATAAAATAAATAAAATAAATAAAATAAATAAAATAAATAAAATAAATAAAATAAATAAAATAAATAAAATAAATAAAATAAATAAAATAAATAAAATAAATAAAATAAATAAAATAAATAAAATAAATAAAATAAATAAAATAAATAAAATAAATAAAATAAATAAAATAAATAAAATAAATAAAATAAATAAAATAAATAAAATAAATAAAATAAATAAAATAAATAAAATAAATAAAATAAATAAAATAAATAAAATAAATAAAATAAATAAAATAAATAAAATAAATAAAATAAATAAAATAAATAAAATAAATAAAATAAATAAAATAAATAAAATAAATAAAATAAATAAAATAAATAAAATAAATAAAATAAATAAAATAAATAAAATAAATAAAATAAATAAAATAAATAAAATAAATAAAATAAATAAAATAAATAAAATAAATAAAATAAATAAAATAAATAAAATAAATAAAATAAATAAAATAAATAAAATAAATAAAATAAATAAAATAAATAAAATAAATAAAATAAATAAAATAAATAAAATAAATAAAATAAATAAAATAAATAAAATAAATAAAATAAATAAAATAAATAAAATAAATAAAATAAATAAAATAAATAAAATAAATAAAATAAATAAAATAAATAAAATAAATAAAATAAATAAAATAAATAAAATAAATAAAATAAATAAAATAAATAAAATAAATAAAATAAATAAAATAAATAAAATAAATAAAATAAATAAAATAAATAAAATAAATAAAATAAATAAAATAAATAAAATAAATAAAATAAATAAAATAAATAAAATAAATAAAATAAATAAAATAAATAAAATAAATAAAATAAATAAAATAAATAAAATAAATAAAATAAATAAAATAAATAAAATAAATAAAATAAATAAAATAAATAAAATAAATAAAATAAATAAAATAAATAAAATAAATAAAATAAATAAAATAAATAAAATAAATAAAATAAATAAAATAAATAAAATAAATAAAATAAATAAAATAAATAAAATAAATAAAATAAATAAAATAAATAAAATAAATAAAATAAATAAAATAAATAAAATAAATAAAATAAATAAAATAAATAAAATAAATAAAATAAATAAAATAAATAAAATAAATAAAATAAATAAAATAAATAAAATAAATAAAATAAATAAAATAAATAAAATAAATAAAATAAATAAAATAAATAAAATAAATAAAATAAATAAAATAAATAAAATAAATAAAATAAATAAAATAAATAAAATAAATAAAATAAATAAAATAAATAAAATAAATAAAATAAATAAAATAAATAAAATAAATAAAATAAATAAAATAAATAAAATAAATAAAATAAATAAAATAAATAAAATAAATAAAATAAATAAAATAAATAAAATAAATAAAATAAATAAAATAAATAAAATAAATAAAATAAATAAAATAAATAAAATAAATAAAATAAATTGTGACGGTGCTGAGCGGTAATGATATAATAATTGTACGCTTGTTTGCGGTGTAAAAGATTGGTGATTTATTAAATGGAGGAAAGGTCTAGTTGGTTAGGAAGTCGGAGGAGAACTGATTTAGATGATGGAAGATGCTGGGAGAAAGGGTTTGAAGAAAGAGTTTTAGGAGTGGAGGGGATGTCGCGTGAGGGTGATAAGGGACCGTGGGACTGTGGAGTCAGCGGAATTGGGAGTTAGCGGGAAAAGAGATTAGGAGTAGGTGAGAACAGTGGGAATAGAATGTGGGACCGTTACACTCCCCTTCTTGGGAAAGAATGGATGCTCCTGCATCCGTTTTACAAAATTTTGTTTGTGTTATGTGCTTCTATATAATTTTAAGTAGTTTGTTTACAAAAAGAATTTTGATTTGAGTGTGCGATTTTATATAATTTGTTTTTTAAATAGTTTGTGGTGTTTGCGTGTGTGGTTGTATCTCCTTGTTTTTATATTGGTCGTTCTGTTGATTTCCGTAAAGGTTCCTGTAGAAATTGCTGTTTTTTATCTGTAACTTATAAAGATGCATTATTCTTTGGGTTAGTGGGTGGTGGTTTATTACGGTGAGAGGGTAGGTTTGTGTGGTTATATGTATGACGTATAAGTGTATGAGTGGTTATTTGCCGTTTGGTTGATTGATCCTTGTTTCGTTTGAATTTTTTTTTTTTTGAATGGTGTATTTTATGTTTTGCCTTGGTTATGTGTTTTATTTTGAATATGTCCTTGATTATTCGTCCTGGTTATTGGCTTATATTTGGTCTAGCTTGTGTATTTTGTGTTTGTTCTTGATTATTATTTGTTTCCTTTTTGTTATTATTGTTCGTCGTGGTGAGGCTGCTAGAACATTCTAAATCTTTTATTAGCTTGTTGGTTAGTAGAAGAGGTATGTTATCTAGGATTGGTTGGTTGGTTTATGTGGGTGTTGGTTTGTGGGTTGAATGAATAAAGTTTTAGGTATAATTAAAGTTTATTGTAAAAAGAAAGATAAGGTAAAGAAATTATAGGTATATATGATTAAGTATATATGATTATATGATTAGATATATTTGGTTAATAATATATGGTTAGGTGTGTAGTTTGGTTATGTTCATAACTGTTTTTAATGCTATTTGGTTTTTGTTAAATCGTTATTTATTGCATCTGATTCTAAGGAGTGTATAAATTTTTCTGTTTCTAGGAGGATTGCACTGATATTTAGTGGGTGTACGTCGTTCTGGATTGAGTTTTCTGTTATTTTTGTTATGTTCAGTACTAGGGTTGTAGAGGAATTTGTCTGTGTCGAGGATGTTATGTCGATGGACGATGTCAGTTGAGTCGTACGGGTTTTTGCTTGGCATGGCGGGCTGATATTTAAGATGCCAATACTTTTGATTGTGTGAATAGATGCCTGATGGTTATCGCAGTTAATGTAAAGGTTTTCTGATTCTGGTGCTGCAAAGAGCCATGTGTTGGTATCTGGGATCCTGGACCAATAGGTGTGGCGGAGAGTTTTTAGCCGAATGTCGCATTCTGCTAGATTCTTAAATTGAGGGTTTGACAAGAGTTGAGTCTCGCATTGGGTATTTTGATCTATCTGTTGGACGGGGTTGACCTAGTTGCATACGTAGTACGACATTGTGATTTTACAATTTGCTAAGGTTTCAAGCTTAAAATATTTTTCGTAGTTTTCCGAGATTGCTGTATTACTGAATGCTGATTTGATGAAGGCAAAACGTGCCTGGGTTTTGTGCGAGTTGTGTAACTCTTATTAAGGGGTTACCGCTTAAGGCGTGTGAGTGGCATCTGTAACATGTGCCATTTTTATTTTGTCTATGTGTACTATTTTCGTTTTATCGTCCTTAATTTCTAACTTAACATTATGTTTATCTAATACTTCTAAGATTTTAAATGGTCCTACATAATGGGGATCGAGTTTTCCTTTTCTTGGTTCCTTTATGAGGAATACTAGTTGTCCTTTTTCATATTTCGGTTCTGTTACTCTTTTATCGTAATATCGTTTTGTTCTTTCTTTAAATTTGATTTGTTTTTCCCATGCGACTTGTCGTGTCTTTTTTAAGTTGTTCGTGAGGTTTGTCATGTAGTCGTCATATGTTGTTGTTGTTTCTGGAGGTGGAAATTCTGAAGGTGTACGGGCTGTTCTTCCGAAGACGAGTTCGTATGGTGTGAATCCGCTGCTTTCGTGTGTGCTTGTGTTGTGAGAGAATGTTGCGAGTGTAAGGAGTTCGTCCCAATTGCGATTGTCGTCAGTGAAATGTTTTAAGAATTCAGTGAGGCTGTGATGATATCGTTCTAATGCGCCATTTGATTGAGGATGGTACGCTGTTGTTTTGTATTGTCGAATTTGAAAGAGTTCAGCGAATTGTTTGAATGTGTCAGACATAAAGTTTCTTCCTTGGTCGGACAGTATCGCTCGAGGAGCACCAAATGTTGTTATTAAAGCTGTAGTAAGTGCTTTAGCGATATCCGTAGAAGTTTGATGTTTTAATGGAACTGCTATGGTGAATTTACTGAAGAGGTCTAAAATGGTCAAGATATATTCGTGTCCTTGTGTGGTTTTTGGTAAGGGTCCTACGATATCGATTGCGACCTTGTCGAACGGTTCTGCTGGAGAGTCGGTGATGATCATGGGTGCTTTATCTTTCACTCGTACCAGTTTGTTCTTTTGACAATCGAAACAGTATTTGATGAATTCTCGAATGTCGTTTTTGAGGTTTTTCCAGTAGTATTGTGATAGGATTCGATTATATGTTTTCGATAGTCCGTTATGTCCACCGATTGTTGAGCTGTGAAACTCTTGGATAATATCTTTCCTGCGTGGTTGTGGAGGTACTGACAGTAGACCATTGCATAATGTAATGTTTGTGCGTGAATTCGTTGATTTTTCTCGTACGAATGATTTGATGTATTCCCAAACGAACGGATTTAGAATTTTAGGGTCCTTTGGGATTGTACATGTCTCTAGCTGTAATTTCTTGAATACTTCGAATAGTGTTTTTAAGCAATTTCGAAGTTCTGTGATGGACAGTGGATCTGTCGATTTCTGTTTACAGATGATTGTGAAATAGCAAGTGATTCCTCGGCGAGTAATTAGAATGTCGCCAATTTGGGGGTTACAGTCCAAAAGTGATTGTTGGTTGATTCTGCCTTTTTCCTGTAGAATTTCTGATATCATCGTATTCATTGTACAGTCTGCTGATAGGAAGTATGCGATATTGTCTTTTTGTGCTAAGATATTTTTCTGTGTGGTGACAATTTTGTTTTTGTTTGTTACATCTTCCGTTATTTCTGTCCTTCTAGTTGCGGGACGAGATTCTCTGTGTGTCATTTTCTTTCTGTAGTACTGTGATGGTACAAATGGAGTATCACTGTCGGCCTCTGTTACGTTGTTTCCACTTGAGCTATTTTCGTCTGATATTGTTTTTGATGAATTGCTGTTTGGCTCTGCTTGTGTAGAGGTTTGCCTCGTGACTCGTTCAACATTTTCGGGTGGTGATCGAAATGTTGGCTCGATTGTTGCTTGTGTGTTGTGCAACTGTGGTACTTCTACTGGAAGGTTGATGTTATTTCCGATATTTCCTTCAGGAGATAGATTTACTTCGTCGTTGTTATTTGAAGGTGACTCTGCTAACGAATCGAAGTATTCGGGTGTCATTTCCGGTGAGTATGGTCCTATGTTCGTGATACGTTTTGGCTTCTTTATGGGCATTCGTGGTGGTGATGGTGATCTAAAATTCGGCTGCACTTGCGGCTGTGCATTTCGCTGTCGATTCTCTTCCTTTGAGGCGTTAATTTCTTCGCTGGTGAAGTTCGGTTGCGCTTGCGTCTGTGCATTTCGTTCCTTATTTTCTTCGTTTGATTCATTAATCTTTTTCTTGTTTAAGTTCGGTTGCATCTGCGCTTGTGCGTTTCGTTCTTCATTTTCTTCATTTGATTTGTTAATCTTTTTCTTGTTTTTGTTATATTTTTCCGTTGTTGCTTCATCTCGTGTCCTTGGTCGTTTGCGCCTGTTTTTCGTCTTTGCTTCCTTTTTCATATTGTTCCTTGTGCGTTTCCGGGTCGTTATATTTTTTGTGAGTTCCTCCTCCGTTGCTTCTGTTTCTGTGATGACGTCTGTGCTATCTTTTCCTATATTTGTTTCCTCTTCTGTTTGTGGAGATTCGTCGTCGATTTTTGGGTCTGATTTAGATTGTGTGTTGTTTTCATGTTCGTTTTCACTTTCTGTTTTCTGTCCGTCTTGTTGTTTCTTTTTGGGTGTTGGGTTGCCTGATTCTTCGTCTGAATCAGAGCGTTGTCGTGTGTTTGGCTGGTGTGAGTGTTTCGGTCTTTTTGAGGTGTTTTCTTCTGTTGAAGAAGTGTCTCTTTGTCTGATAGGCATGACGGCAATGGGGTTTCTGGATAGTGCATCTGCGACGTGGTTTAATTTTCCGGGTTGGTGTTGTATTTTAAAATCGTAATCGTTGAGGGTCATTTGCCAGCGCTGAAGCTGCTGTGGCAAGTCGGATTTGTTATTTAAATATGTTAAAGCTCTATTATCTGTAATCAATGTGAATTGTCTACCATATAGATACGGGCGAAAATGTTCTACTGCGAAGACTACTGCTAACAATTCTTTTCTCATTGTGTCGTACGCTTGTTGTGGTTTCGAGAGTGTTTTTGAATAGAATGCTACGGGGTGGTTGAATTTATTATATTCCTGACTTAGGACTGCGCCTATGGCGTAGTCTGAAGCGTCTGTGGTAAGTGTGAATGGTTTTTCAAAATCGGGATAACGCAAAATTGGACGTTCTATAATTTTGTTTTTGAGTAATTCGAATGCTTTTTGGCATTCGTCTGTCCATTGGAATTTCACATCTTTTTTCAATTGTTTTGTTAGTGGTGCTGCGATTTTTGCGAAGTCTCTAATGAAACGTCTATAATAACCTGCAAGTGCTGTAAATTGTTTTATGCTTTTTTTATCAGTTGGTGGTGTGAATTCTGTTATGGATTTTACTATTGTGTTGTTGGGTTTTACGCCTTCTTCCGTAATTGTGTGTCCTAAATATGTGACTTCTGTTCGCAAAAATTGACATTTATCAGTTTGCAAGGTTAAACCTGCTTCGGTTAGGCGTTTCGCTAATCGCCGAAATTTTGTCGCATGTTCCTCGAGAGTGTTAGCGTAAATAACAATGTCGTCCAGGTATACGAACAGGTCGTTACCCTGGAGTCCTGATAATACGACATCCATCAATCGTTGGAATGTTGCGGGCGCATTTTTCAACCCAAATGGCATACGGTTGAACTCAAAATGTCCGTTTGCCGTTGAAAATGCGGTTTTTTGTTTGTGGTCGGGATCCATTTCGATTTGATGGAAGCCGGACGCTAAGTCAAAAATCGAGAAGTATCGCGCTTTGCCCAATTGGTCCAGAATATCTACGATACTCGGTAATGGATAAGCATCGGATATTGTTTCCGCGTTTAATTTGCGAAAATCGATAACCATTCGCCATCTCTTTTTGCCCTGTGAGTCTGCCTTTTTGGGTACGACCCAAACTGGTGAGTTATAGGGTGAGAGGGAAGGTTGGATGATGTTTTTCTCCAATAAATTATTGACTTGCGTTTGGATCTCTTTTTTGTGTACAGGTGGAAATCGGTATTGTTTTGTGTTGATAGGTTTGTTGTCTGTCGTGGGAATTTTATGTTGTGTTATTGTTGTGTGACCAAGTTCGTCGTTGGGTAGGAAAAAGAGTTTTGGGTATTCAGAAACTAGTTGAAAAATATGTTCTTTCTCTTCGTTATTGAGGTGGTCTAAATGAAGCAATGATTTAAGGTTTTGTAGTCGTTCTGTGTTATTTTTGGATACGTTGGTTGTATGAATTGATGCGTTATTGGTTTGAGGATTGTTACAAATGTCGGTTTCGAGTTTAAATGGTGTGTTTGAAATTATCTCAATTGGTTGCAATTCTATTGTAGGAATTTCCAATTCTATTGGTTTTGGTTGACGGTTGACTACTTGTAGGTAGGCAATTCCGTTATTATTTTTGACTAATGCGCCACCGTAACGTATACCTTCTTTGGTTTTGTATGGTGGGACATAGCCCTCTGAAATTTCATTGTTTTTGATTCTTATGTGCATTATTGTTTTTGATTTTGGTGGGATTGCGATATATTCACGTTCGGAAAATGGTATAACATGACCATGAAAGGTTATGCATCCCTGTGTATATAATATATCGGCTGGGATCTGTTTGAAGAATGCGTCGCCAAGTATCGCGTTTTCTTGGATTGGAAATGCGTCGGTGACAACATGAAATTCTGCTTTTACGGATTTTATTTGAATTGAGCATTTTCCTCGAGTGTATGTTTTGCCGTCGGTTATACCTGTCAATTCGTAGAATTCTCGTGTGTCGATTTTTGTTGTGTGATTGAGTGCGCTTCGTTTGATTAAGTTTATTTGTGCACCTGTGTCGATTAATAACTTTGTTTCTCTGTGCGTAAAATCAGGTGAGTTTAATGCTATTGAGGGAGATTTGTGATTTTTCGAAATTCCCAATGTCAGCGTTGCCTCTTTGAATTTAATTCCGATTTCCTTTAATTGATCGCGGTTAAAGGTCTTTAGTGCTCTGATGATGAGTCTCGTGTCGCACTTTTCCGCGAGACGTTGTCTTAGTTTTTTAGGTCTACTTTTTCGAAAAGTGTATCAATGTGTTCTGTGCTGTTCGTTCTTGATTTTGTCGGGGTATTTCTACCGGGTGAATTATTTTGAGAATTTCGTTGCTCGGCATTTGAGTCCGTATTAGGTCGTTCTTGATATTCGTTTTGGTGTTGGTCAAATGAGTTGTTTCTGTATCGATTTTGGGAATTGTCTCTGTGTTTATCTCGGGAGTAGTTTTTGTGGCTGTCGTTCGAATTACTTCTGTTTGAATAATTGGTATGTCTGTCGTTCGAGTAATCTCTGTATCTGTCGTTTGAATAATTTCTGGATCTGTCGTTTGAGTATCTGTCGTTTGAACGATTTCTGTATCTGTCGTTAGAGTTATTTCTGTACCTGTCGTTTGAATATCTGTCGTTTGAACGATTTCTGTATCTGTCGTTTGAGTATCTATCGTTTGAATAGTTTCTGTATCTGTCGTTAGAGTTATCTCTGTACCTGTCGTCTGAATAATTTCGGTATTCGTCGTTTGAGTATCTGTCGTTTGAATATCTGTCATTTGAACGATTTCTATATCTGTCGTTTGAGTATCTGTCGTTTGAATAGTTTCTGTATCTGTCGTTTGATCGGTTTCTCGAATGATTTCTATATTTGTTATTTGAGTAATTTCTGTATCTGTCGTTTGAGTCGTTTCTGTATTGGCCTCTAGAATTTCTGATTTTGTTTTGAGAGTATCTGTCTCGTGAATTATTTCGGTATCGGTCGGATGTTTCTTGTGAGCGCCAAGAATTTTTACCTTCGCGCATGTTTTTTATTGTGAAGCAGTCTTTTGTGTCGTGTGTATGTGATTGATGAAGTTCGCAAAATTTTTCTGGGTTCTTGTGTTCTGTGAAATGTACTTTTGCGGTGTTTCTGATGTCGAGTGTTCCGCGCATTCGCTTTTGTTTCTCGATTTCGTATTCTATTGTCTGAGCTCGATCTATGATATTGTCAAATGTTTCTGCGTTATGGAGAATCAAATGAGAACTAATTGCAGGCATTAGTCCTCTAACGTAAGCTCTTTTTGCTCTAGCTGTTACTTCGTCAATTCGTGTATCTAAAAATGGTCTTTGTGCGGCTGTGTTGTATACATCTGACAATTTATCGATGATATTATTAAGTATGTCGCGCGTTCTCGCTGCGTATTCTATGACGGTTTCGTCGTAATTTTGTGGGGATGATTCTATTTCGTTTTCTAAGTCTGCCAAATCTTTATTTTTACTAAATGTTTTCTTTAATATTTTTAGGAGTGATTCTAGAGAATTTGGGGGGTTTGCATCGATGACTGAACGTGCGATGCCGTTCAGTTTGAGTGGAATAATTTTTAATAATTTAGATCGTTCGCCATCTGAAAGGCATTCATTGACTCGTTTAATTGTTTTTGCGTACTCTTCTATTTTTATATTTTTCCCATCATATACGGGGACAACTTTAAAAGCGTCTCTAAATGTAAATGTATTGTTATTTTCAGCCATTGTAATAATTTGGTGTTCAATGTTTGGGTAAAAATGTGGGGGTACTGAATTTCGTCTATTTGTTCTACGGGGTGGTCTGGTCGGTGGATTGGAGATTACGGCGCGATAAAATGACATGGAGACATGTTTATTAACTTTGAATTATGGTTATTAAATGTACATTTTGTTCGTTCATCGTTAAATGTAAAAAAAAATTTCTGTCGAAAAGTTTTCGAGAGGGGGAGGGAACAAAAAAAAATGTTTACATTTCGTGTGTAGTTATTAATGTTTGTGTGTGAGTTACTTCCACCATAAACGAATATGCGATTTTAGAGCTAGCATGCAAAAGATTTTTGAGTGGAGTGTACTTACAATGCCAGAAGAACGATGGTGAGCGTAAGCATCAGCTGATCCTTTATGCGCTGAGACGGTGGCTCACGCGTAGCGGCTGACAAGTCGTTGTGTGCGTGCGTCTTCGTTGTTCCGTCCGTGTGTTGGCGTAGTAGGGCTGGTATGGCTGAGGTCGTGTCGTGTGTGTCTCGTTCGTTGTTCCTCGCTCGTTGCTTCGTTGTGTGTGTTATCGGTGATCGTTGCGTATGTGTTCTTTCTTCTTTCTTTGCTGCTTCGTTTCCGTGTACGTTGTGTAGAGTATAATGTATAGTGTGGTCTGTATTTAATGTGATTTGTCTCCAACCTTTTTTTTTTTCACTTGTGTTAAATTATTATTATTTTATCTTTTTTTTTTTTTCTTCGCTGTGTCGTTTGTATAATTTATTGTTGTTATTAAAAAAACTTTTTTTTTTTTTTGATGATTCGCGTGGGTCGAATCTACTTCTGACACCATGTGACGGTACTGAGCGGTAATGATGTAATAATTATACGCTTGGTTGCGGTGTAAAAGATAGGTGATTTATTAAGTGGAGGAAAGGTCTAGTTGGTTAGGAAGTCGGAGGAGAACTGATTTAGATGATGGAAGATGCTGGGAGAAAGGGGTTTGAAGAAAGAGTTTTAGGAGTGGAGGGGATGTCGCGTGAGGGTGATAAGGGACCGTGGGACTGTGGAGTCAGCGGAATTGGGAGTTAGCGGGAAAAGAGATTAGGAGTAGGTGAGAACAGTGGGAATAGAATGTGGG
>CAXFZK010000507.1:0-23763 GCA_964007305.1 Netelia melanura
GTAAGAGAATTTTTGTTTCGTTTCATTCTCTTCCACGTACATTGCTCAGATGTTACAGCCCGCGCTCTTTTGATCAGCGGACACAACGAAAATGAGATAAATATTTTAAAGACGGAGATATACATTGTAGCTTATGTGGCGAAATGTGAGAGAACGAAGGAAAACACGAGGAGACAACGGAGAATGAAATTTGTCTCTTGTACTTATATATATATATATATATCTATAAATGGAGCAATAAAAAAGTCTGCTGGAAATACGATTAGCCGGCGTCTTTTGTCGTTTGCTGACTGCACGAAAAGAAAGGAGGTTCCTCCACTTCTCCTTCACATCCTTTTTGTTTTCTTTTCTCTTGACGTTGTGCAGAAAATCGCCTCTTTCTTCGCCTCTAATCCCTTCTATACACTTTTCAAATCAACGATAAGAGATATATAGCTTTCGTCCTTTCTGTCTGCCTCACGGTCCAGACTTCCGGACTTTTATGACGGAAGTATACAATAAACTTGAAACAAAATTGTTACCGTGTTTCAAGATTTCTTTCATCTCTTTTTTGTTTCGTCCCAATTTTCTATCTTTCTCTCGCATTTAACGAAATAGAGCGAGGAGAGACGAGACGTAGAGAGGATAAAAAAAATAACTAAACTAAGGAAATTGAATAGTAGCGCCATCGCGACGAAACGACACTCGAGACGGACGGCTAGTTCGGAACAGTTGGCAATATACGATATATTTACGTACAGCAGGGAACGGAGAGAAATATGCTTGGAAAAAAAAGTAACGTTCGAGGGAAAAAAATAAGATAGAAAAGGCGAAGATGAGTGAGACGGAATGAAAAATACGAGAGCGACTTTCCTTTCAAATTATCGTATAATTGTAGATTGCAACGTGAAGAAAGAGCAAAGTAATAACGGATGAGCGTTTATGCGCGAACAAGCAGCCTCGGTCCACTCTCGTGTTATCCATCTTCTCTCATTTTGCCTCTTTTGCTCCCTCCTCCTTCTCTTCAATTTCAATGACCGATTCTGAAAAGTATACAAAACGAGAGAGAAAAACGAGTTGATTTTTTGCATCGCAATACCAAATGAACATCCCCACCTCCTTCTCTTTTTTGAACCAAGATACACACACACACACACACTTCCCATAGGACATAGAAACTTTTCATCACCCTGCACTTTTTTCTTTACTATCGTACAGTCGACCCCACATTTTCCTGTCGCCAAATTCACCCGGTCATTTTTTGCCGACTATCATTCTCCTCGGCAAAGTGCGCCAAGCGAAAGAGTAAATACAAGCTAGAGAGCGAGGAGGCGCATAGAGAAAAAGAGTGTGCGTATGAGAGAGCAAACTAGCTCAGGGAACTTGGTGAGGAGATTTATGAATTTTCGGTTCGTAAGATTCTCGTAGGTGGTATGTAAGGGTAGTTCTCTAGATGTGTGGGGAGCTTTTCTTGCTGGTAACAGGATCGAGCTTGTGCTCCGACGGGGTGGACCTATTGTACAAGGGATTGAGGGTATCGTGTGTGACGAAGGGCGACAATATGCGCCTGTATGTGTGTGTGTGCGATTTCACTCTACCATTGGGCCGTGTGTTGGCGCTCTCCCGTTCGGGGATGAAACGGGGTGGAAGTCGTTGAATGGACGTCGATGGAGACGTCGAACGTGCGAGAGCAGATGATAGAAAGTGTAGGAGAGAAGGAGGAGGAGGAGGGTCTATAGTCGGGCTGTGTGAAAGTGGCCTCAACGCGCCTCGCGGCTGATAGATGTCCCTCCGATCAACTGCGGGAGCAGCGTCGAAGGCGTCCATGCCGAAAGTTGTGATTACGGCAGTTTTTCATCCGCAGCTTTAACCAGTCGTCGCTCTTTCTCTTTATCTCTCTCTCTCCTTTCTCCGTTACTCTCGCTCAAGCTCCGTCCGGTTACTATACGGTTCGCCCCTCCGCGATTCACCCTCCTCTTTCGGCCATAGGGTTTCATTCTTACATTATATATGTAAGGGATGAAATAGAAAAAAAAAAGTTCCGGAAGATTTTCTGTCCACCTCTGCCCCCTCCCTCCCCGGAAGCCCGTTTTCCATTTTATGCAAAGCTCGTGCAACCTCCGATATAGAATTCAAACTCCAAAGACATTATTCCTTAAAAGGCCATCTATATTCATGAATTTTCGCCGATGTAATTTTTTTCTCCGTCTAGCTTTCAGGCGCGGCATTATTTTTCGTAGAATTATTGAAGCATTACGAATACAATTAACGTCGAGAGAAACGTTGGAATAATAAAACAAAGGTGAAATCTCGTTTAATGACAAAAATCACACGTTGCGCAATCGGGCGGAATTATTATAAGCGAAATTTGCAAACGAGCTTTGCTGTGTGTAACGCTCGGATCATTGTTTTTTTCTCTCTCTCTCTCTCTTTTTTTTTATACACGCTCATCTTCACAATTCACGTGGAATAATAAAAAGCAGTAACGCAGGATTTCCGCAAGCTGAATTACGAAGTTAAATCTGACTGCGATCCAAACTTAATACCGGATTACGAGAAGGATGTGCGCGTGCGCGTATGTGTATGCGTGCTCGTGCACGTTTCACGAATCCAGCGGAGCGCCTGGCTCTGTCGAGTTCGGACATGCTGTGTACGTCTCGCCAACCCTCTGCCTTCGCTCCGTGTGTGCATACACATTGCACTCGGGGGTTGGAAACGAGATATCGCTGAGTACGGTCCGGACAGAGAACAACCCGAGTGTTGGATATCGCCAGTGAGTGTGACATGGCGCACACGTTACTCTCGACGACGACGACGACATTTCGAGAATAACCAAAGCGGGGGAATACGCGCACACACGCGCAAACGTCCCTTTGCCAACGAGATGCAACGTCATTATTTTCCCGAGCATACACCTCGCCTTATAGTCGCGCAAAACGTCCTGCAAATTTGTGTTCTCCTATTTTTTTTTATCTTTGTATTTTTTTTTTTTTTTTTTTTTTTTTTTTTTTTTTTCGTTTTTTTTTTGTTCATCCGCCACGGTAAGCTTTTCGGTCTACGGACTTTTTCAACGCGTCTCCCGCAAACGAATATGCCCTCGAGAGGGTGTGAAACGCGCTTAATCCGACCATGGGGTGCGATGTAATTTTTTTTAACGTAATCTAAAATAATCTTCTCTATCACGTTCCGATAGAAAAGTTTGGTAATTCTTTCATTTTTTGGTTGTTTTATTTACCTTTGATTTTTATAGAGCGTCGGTCGCGCGAAAGCTTGACGGATAATGTTGATTTTAATTATCACGATGAAACGATCAATTTTGGAAAATTTGTCGCTACGTACTGAGAATTTATCCTGGGATTTATCGAAATTTATGATGATTTGTTTATGTTTAATGAAGATTTTTTTTTCTTTTTTTTTCGTCGTTTGTGTGAGAAATGGCCGAATGATATAATGACTTGGTAATTCGGAAGTTTGGGCGATCGGGAGCGATTATATTGGCGGAAACGCGACTCCCCCCCGTGTGCAATGGCTGACCGGTATGCTGGGCAAACATTTATTTGCCCGTAAACATTTTGCGTTTGGCAACACACGAAATCCCCCCTTCCATACCGAAAATCCCGTTGCTCTTTTAGCTGGCCCTATATGCGCGACCTTCGCTAGCTACATACGTGCCCGTGTATCGAGTCTCGAACACGAACGAGCGCCAGCAGATATCGTGACGTGTAATGGGCGTGTTGTTCATACGCCACATCGAACACGCCGATTGCGTCAATTTCAATTGTTTGACTACGCTCGATTTTTTGTTTTTTCAATTCATTACACGATGCCCCGAGCGTTTTGTCGTTACCATTTAATTTGCGGATTTTGTTTTTTTTTTTCGAAAACAAAAAATTATACTGATCACGGGGAAATAGGAGCGACAGAGAATACGTGTATTTAATTAAAAAAAGGAATATAAATTGAGCAAGATTTTTGAAAATAATATACGAACCGCTTGACAATGTAAATATTTCATAGAACGAAATGATTATTCGAATTAATTTTGATAATCGGATTTAACGACATATCGCAATTTCACGTTTAAATCCATTCGATTATTCATCGATTAATCATTCGTATTCACACAACGACAATTGTAATATT
Organism: Netelia melanura; assembly: GCA_964007305.1. Lineage (NCBI taxonomy): Eukaryota > Metazoa > Arthropoda > Insecta > Hymenoptera > Ichneumonidae > Netelia > Netelia melanura. The sequence continues at coordinate 4,123 of CAXFZK010000507.1, forward strand.
CTCGTCGTTCGTTGTCTCTTGAGTAGCGACGCGATAATACATGCGTCTTCGTGACAAGACGAGAAATGAGAAATTTCGAGATAAGCTACCTCCTCGTGCAGGAAAGATAAGACGCCGAGAAACTGGAAAGGTTGTCTTTAAACCTGCGGAGAAGGTTTATATCTTAGAAGTTCTATATCTTGTTCCAGCTTGGCTTGTAATATGGGATAGAGAACTTTGCTCGATCTATGTGGCGCAATTGCTGCTTTCGCATTATCGCTGTTTCACGGTCTATGTATATACGTATAGACACGCCTTGTTCTATATACATAGCCCGAAATATAATGAAGTATATACGTATATACGTTCGCCTCTACTTTGCCAACTTGAAACGCGTCGGTCCTTGATAATTATGGCGATTCATCTCGCGTGCGAGAGACAGCCTTTGTCTCTCTCTCTCTCTCCCTCTCTCTCTCTAGCTCTCTTTCGTATTTCACGACGAGCGTATATATTCACCGTGATCATTACCGCCCGTATAATGAACATAGACGGCTCGAGAATTTCGATTCTCTCATGGTCGAGCATTCACCGCTACAAACGTCTCTTTATCACTCGCAGCGTCGAAAATACGCTATTTAGTTTGCTAAACGGTCGTCGAGGAAAATACCACAGAGGTGAGAACAGATAGGATAAAATTAATTAAATCGAGTTCGATTTTCATTTCGTTCCCGACACATTTCCAATAAATTCGATAAAACGAAACGATTCTTCACCATCGGTCATCGATTCGCGACGAAATAATTAATTTGTATCCGCGATCGATTCCAGAATCGTATCGACTTGTATGTTTTAGCTTACTACGGAAACGTCTATATACGCGGGACGCTCTCTCGTGTGGCTTTAGCGTTTCGCCCACATATCTTCGATCCTCCCTCCAGAGGGACGTTCGTAAAAAAAGAAAATAAAAAGAAAATCGAACTCGGCAAAAAAAAAAAAAGAAACGCAGCCCCAATCGAGTGCAGAGAAAGAGAAAAGCGAGAAAATCACGAGTGGTTTATGGGGCTGGTAAAGGATAGTTTGTTTCGGTTCGAAGCCCCGGTGAGTTTATCGCCCGGCGCGCTCTCGGCACTCTCTGGGAAATCGTAGAAGAGTCGAGCGTGTATATATGTGTGTAACAAGCCCGGGCAAGCGTTTTCGATCTCTGTGTGCTCTGGCCATTTTGGTCCCGCCGAGAGCGAAAGAGAAAAAGACTCTCTCTCTCTCTCTCTCTCTCTCTAGCTCTCTCACTGACGAAGGGTTCCCGAGGGCACGATCGAGCTCGAAGCCGGGCAACGATTATCGCGGGAGGATAGTATACCGACCTCGATCTTCGAGCTGGTTCCAGCAGCTTTTTAGCTGATACGGATATAAAATTGTAAAATCGTTTTATGTTTTTTAATTTCATTCTTTTTTTTTTGTCTTCCTCTTTTCTCGTTATTTTTCACTCTTTTTGGGTCTGCGATCCGCGTGACGAGCAAAATATCCCGTATGTAGAAAATACCCTCTACGACATAAGCCTGTCCGATGACCGGAGGAGACCCTAAATCTCCGATAATGTCAGCTGATTGATACACGCGTCCGCTCTCCAACGCTCTCTCAGTTCTGGACAGCGTGTGATTGATGCGATCGATCTACGTCAATAGACTGTCGGGTTATCCCTCGTCCCCTAATATCCCCACGGGTGCAAAAAAAAAATGCGATTCTCCACCCACGATATACCTTTCCCGGTTTTCTCCCGCATTATAATCGCATCGGAAGAATATTAGGGAAAGTTCGTTTCATGACGAAGGTCGATATTGGTGTAAAGAAAAAAAAGGGAAAAATGCATTCGTGTTTCGATATAACTCGAGTCATCGATACGCGAGAGGATTTGGTTATTCGATAATTAGGCACTTTTTTTTACTGATGGACCAGACACCACCACGGGGGGGGGGGGGGGCTTGTGTTTTGGGGCTTGTGTGGGGGGCCGCTCGTAGAAACGTACGTATTCGGTATTTGCCGAGCTAAACGCCGCATATCCGCGGCGAGCCTGTACAGGACGTTCGCCTAATTGCCAATTATAATCCCTATTAATTAGGACAATCCCGAAATGGAAGAGGCCGCGCAAGCGCGGCAGAGTGTGCTTCGCGTCGTCGTCGTCGTCGACCATTAACCGCGACCGCGCTGCGCGCGGACTTGTTCCCGGCCGTTTACGCGGCTCGCTGCGTAATAATTCCAGCCCGGAAGCAGCAAGCCGGGGATTATCACCGTGGCTATTTTCCGCGATAAAGCGGTTTCCTTTGTAATTGCTTCGGTTACGACGAAACAGCTGCGCTTCCAGGGCCTCTCAGTCAACACCAAAACCCAAACCCTCTTGCAGCCACACTCGATGCCGCGTCACGAAAATCCCTCTCCTACTAGAGTATACGAGCTTTGCACACGCCCAAAATCCTTTGGCAAACTTATCGTGCCCACCTCTTTTACCGTTACCAGCTCCAAAGTCCTCTTTGTCCTGTTCGTTGTTATTTTTACAGTTGGCTAAACCAAAGTTACGAGATTTTCCAAAATGAAAAACGAAACAAAATATTTAATTCCACGAGTAGGATTATTTTTCTTCTCGTTGACTAAATCCACACGTGAATGCAGCTCTCGATGCGATTTGTAGATGGCGTTGTATATGGTTATTCTCGCGAGCGTACATTGTGTATGTGTGCGTTTCGACGAAACGAGGGCGAGGGTCGAAAGAGGAGAATATATCGAGTAGCCCGACTCGAATTCAACGCAGACTATATACGTAATATACGTACATCAATTCTGTATGTATAATCGTGATTTCGAATATGCATTTATCGTTAATGTGTTTGATTGTGCGGTTTTTGGGTGGTCGCGCATCGCCCGGTTTCTCCCGCCCTACACCGATGGTGCATATTATATGCATCGCCGGGAGAGACAGGAACGTTGCCGCGATGAAGTCATCGAGATTCCGCAAACTCTCGTGCAACGATGTCCGTAGGTTCGGCCGATATACTAAAATATATATATATATAAGCAAGTCCACATGGACGAACACTCGAGAGTCACGGAGGTTGGGCTTATCCTCGTTTCGCTCTCTCGGTTCATCGAATAATGTGTTTATTCCACCAACATTGTGCCCGTTATATAAGCTCGGTCGAAATTTCGAGTCATTAATTGTCCATTGCTCAACCATTTGTAGCGATGCGTGTATATGCGCGATCCTACTGTTTCCGAGCAAAATCTCGCCACAGGTGTGTCTGTGTCGAACACGTAATAACGCACATAACGTACGATCGGCCATTCTCGATATATCTCACCAAGAGTGAAATCAGCGGGCGTTGGGCCTTTCGATTCGGGCGGAGAATACTGACAGAGAAATGATAAATCCAGACATCTCTCTCTCACTCTCTCTCTCCCTCGCTGTATTGTCTCTGTCGATGAAAATTCAATTAAGAGGTCATCGGACCTTCCGACGCTACTAGACCCGGTGCAACATGGAATGCACATTAATGATTCAATAACGACGTTCTCTACCGACGATGTAATTATTAATATGAATGCACTTTGATGGACCACTTGTCAGACAGACCCGTAGGATCGAATAATCCGAAGCGCTATTTAATTGATCGGTATGACTAGGAGAAAACCGTGGGTGTTGCACAACGGGGTGAGAGGATTCGGCAATGTTCCCCGCGTGTTAAATTCCCATATAGATATTCGTACGCATAAATTGTCGTGAAATCAACAATATATTCATCGAACGTCGGGCGTGAAAAGCAGCAAGTGCTATGTTTGTCGGCCGATATTATCAATATGTAATCGAGAGAGAATACAGAGAGGCGATTGGTCGAACGGCAAATGCAACGAAATTTCGGCATCGACACGTACGATATCGCCATACGGTCATCGTGACGTGGATGCGTCATTTACTCAACGAACTGCGTGAAATCACCGCGTGTACCGTGTGTCGTTCGCGTACATTGCGAGAAACCTAGGACGCTGGATGTTTCTTTCTATCATGCACTTTCCCTTCTTTTTTCTTCGATTCTTAATTAAATTATAAAAAAGGAATCTTATGGAATGCGAGCGATGAAAAATGGACTTGTATTTCACGCGTTTGAATATTTCGTGCCGATACCGTTGCCGAAAGAAGAAATTCCAGAGCGATTGGATGTGGGAAAAAGAAAGAAAGAGAGAGAGAGAGAGAGAGAGAGAGAGAGAGGAGAAGAGAGGGTGGGACAGAAAGAGGATCGAATTCGCTCCGCAACTGCAGCAGCAGTAACCCGGATTTGTGAAAAGATCGCACGGGTCAGCGGCCCGGAAAGAACAAACGACGTTCGGTGAAGCGTGTTCCATCCACATTCTCTCCTCGTTCCAGGCGTTCCACTGCCGGGCCGACCCAATCGGCCATCCCGACTCCCAGGTTCTCTTTCGCCCTCAACCCCCAAAATTCTCTACCACTACCCTTCTCTCTCTCTCTCTCTCTCTCTTTCGCTCGTTCGCTCATCCACCCTCTTCTATTCACCGTACATTGTACCTATTTTCCATAGCGGAGAGCAAGCTTGCATCGCAAATCCACAGATTTCCGTACCCTACAGTGGACACTTCTATCCTATATGCGATTTCAACGCAAGAGACCGTTCGTACGAATTCTTTTTTCAACGAGATGATTCGAAACATTTTTCCCGTGCTCTTTTTTTTATTTACTTTCATTTCCAATTGTATTCTCGACAAAACAAAGAACGAATATACGCGCGAAAAAATGAGGTTTGTCAAAATGTAAGTGGGAGATCTATGAGAGAGAGAGAAAACGGATTAAAAAGTGGGACGCGAATGTTGCATCGGGGTGAAGAGAGCGGGACCGAGAACGAGCGAGGTTCGAGTACGTGCACCGAGAAAAAGGGAATTTCGCGTTATTACATCGAGAGAAAGCGAGAGAGAGAGGCAGAGTCGGGTGTTATCGTTACTACGTGTTATCCACTTACATCGAAATACCAGAGTTTACCCGATGCACACTGGGCTGATAAAAGCTCGCGAATAAATATGCGAGCATCGCGCCGTGTCATATACACACCAGGATTAAGCATACAATCGGTGAAATACGCTTGTCGTGTTTCGCGCCACGGTTCGAAGAAATGTGGTATTAGAGGTGTGTGTTGAAGGGAGGGAGGTGAAGCGAGGACGAGAAAGATTACGTGACAAAGTTTTTTACCCACGGTTGTATAGCGAGAAAGAGGGTTGTCCCCGTACGTATAAAGTTAGTCGTTATCCCGACCTAAGCCTTTTTACCGGAAGGGAATGGTCTCCGATTAAGCCTCGCCATTTTCCAATTAACGCCTTAATTAAATCCTCCCGCTGGAAGGCGTGCTGAAAGTAGCGTAGTCCGTTCTCTCTTTCTCTCTCCCCCTCGTTCTCGCTCTTTCGCTATTCCTATATCTATGTGTATATATATATATATATATACACAACGTTCAAGCAGCACGGTTTCAGCCCACGAAAATTGGTCCGAGCGCGCTCTTCAATTGCTCGCGAGAATCCGAGAAGACGAGGTGGCTGTTTAACGCCCGGTATGCCTTCTTCGCGTAATTGCGTTTTTACACCCTGTACCAAAGAATTACTACGAACTAGCGCATTAGAAATAGCTCGGAGTTTGACTTATTCTTTTTATACGAAAGTAAAAAAGAAATCTCTAGCCTTGTCATTAGGCGATTGATTAATCACAAAAAATAGAAATTACTTTATCAGTGTTAATGTTCTTTTGGGGGTGCTGCAACCCTCCTCCTACATACTGTATATTCTTTCTTTCGAATCAAGTTTTCCGTCTTATGCGAAATGGCAAAAACGCGTTTTAGTACGGACGAGTTAGGTCGGAATGACGATAATGAACCTGATGAGTGTTAACGAGGGTTAACGATTATGTGCCTTCGGAAGTTACTCTTCGTGAGATGGTTCTCTACGTTGAGTCGCTGGTATGTATATACGTACGCGCGAATGAACGACAAAAATTGGATTATCCTTCTCGAGACTAGGAAATTCCATCATCGCGAACGCACGTATACGTTGCTATTATCAATACCATTATTCATCGCCTGCGTGTATTTACGTCGATATACATATATATATATACGCACAGGCATGAAAGTGTGTGATATGGCTTAACGCACTCGGGAAAGCTCTAACTTCGACGTGGCAACGAGGAGAGATAGTTAACGCGGAAATTCACTTGATCGTCGTTAAGTCAAAGCCCAGGCACGCGCGATTACGAGATATGGCTGTGGTGCAAAGGGGTTGAGGGGGGTGGAGAGAGGGAGAGTCTCCTAGCTCTCGTTGCTTGGTACGACGCTCAGAGATCCTCTCACAAGCATGTCCCCCTCCCTGCACGAGGTTTATCGGTAGATCATTCATGGCTACCTACACGATCACCGTAGAGATCGTCCGCCCTCCCTATCTCCGTGTCCTCTCAGGGTTAATCGTGAGAGAGGGTGGCGTAGCCAGGAGCGACGAGCACTCCGCCTCTCAGAGCTGCTTAACTCTTCGGGTCTGTATACTGTCCCTAACGGGATAAAGCATACAACGATTTCAATCGACGTTAAGAGTTGTTTATTACTGATAGAATCGATCGTTGGTTATTTCTAATTTTGTTTTTAATTTCTGTCGCTTAGTGTATGGAGAAAAGAGAAGAAGATAGACAGAATATCCGAAGTATAATCAGATAGATACGAGAGAAGCTGAGAGAAATTACTATCTTTTATCAGTGAGTTTCCTGCTAGCTTCCGCCATCGATTATAAATTTGGTGATAATTGCAAAGCTAGCAGCACGCGACTATCGATCCAGACTGGAATACACAGAGCGAGGCAGCTCCCGACATTATAATCTTATCGATTTTGTTGGTTAGTAGGCCCGGGAGACACAGGCAATTTGTTATTAATGACCGAAAGCGTCCCGTAAAACGCCAGTACCCAACGATCCGTTACTGAATAATTGAAAATCGGTTAGGTCAGTTTCGTGAGGATAATCGAACCGTAGACAAGCGGACGTGGAACCCGCGAAAGTCCAACGGGAGCAAGATAACCCGAGTATTATCAATTGATCGTATACGACGGCAATTCATCGAAACGATCCTTTGTAACACAAGTTCGGTACGCCGATCGATGTAATCGTGTAAATATAGATCAGTGTCGTTGCATCTTGGAAAATTGTATACGACCACTTCTTTTTTTTCACTCCCTGAATCTTGCGGTATTTCATATTAATATCGACTCTCGCGAATGCTCGATAAAGTATAATAATAGCAAACCGCAATATGTTTGTTTATTATCCTTTTGTGCTCGGGGGCTCAAAGCGTACGTTGTCGACCTACAAATATTTTCATCGTGATATCGCGATATATAGATAGTATAGATATATCGTTTGTCGAGGGGTTGGTCTTGTGTGAAGTGCAACCGAGTGAAAATTATACGGGAGAATACGTGCGGGAGTCGAATGATCGGGGTCGTCGGGGGTCCGAGAGGCAAGCATTGAGAACATGACGTAGTAGAAAGAGGACGAAGGAGAAGAAAAAGAATGGAAGAGGCAGCGGGAGGAGGAACGAAGAAAGGCGCTTCTTAAGGTTCGTTGAACGTCGACCGTGTGTGAGCGCCGAGTGTATACCGGTCAGACCGGATTCGTGTTCCTCTCTCGCATTGGCACCGCGTACGGGAGGTCTCCGCCAAGAGAACGGCCTTCTCCTTCTCGCTCCTCCGAGAAATCCCACTCGATCTCACTGACTACGCGGCTCGGGAACAAAGAAATCGCTGTTAGTAAAGCCGCTCGTTGCCCTACGGCTGAACATCGTCGAATCTCGACAACGGAGATGCGCGAACGCTTTTTCTCATGTACATGTTGCGCGCATGCGCTCGTGCGTGTGACCCAACTTGGTCCCGATGGATCGCGAATTATATTCCATGGCAACGCCTTCGCTTCTAATGTATTTTCGCTTACGATACTTCGCGACCTTATCTAAATCACGCGTTACGACGAGACACATAAAACTCGTATTCTTGTTATGTTGTTCTATTTATCTTTGATAAGAAACGGCCGAGGGTGTTGTTTCCCTGGGTACTTTAGAGGGTTGATGGCCAAGGGTTTCGTCCGTATCCTTCGCATAAGTGGGTTTGCGTGACCCGGAAGACCGAATTCCATTTCTCCGCCCGAGGGGTCGCGCGCGCTGCTGCTTCTTCTTCTTCAAACGCTATTAAGGGAGAGATGCGCTCTCGTTGGCTCTCGGCTCGAAAAGCTCGATCTCTCGCAATTTCATTCTCGACTCTGTTCTCGTGACCATTGCTACATGTATACACACTTATAGTTATATCGTAGCGACCGATGTCGGTTAAACAACTCGACTGTTCTCCGCGGTTCAATCTCTTCTTATCGTTACTACGACTCTAACGCAGCTTTGGTGTTCTCGCCGCTGACAGACAAGTCGGAGTGACAGTGGGACGTTGCGAGACTTCTCGCGCAACGTTTTCTGACGTGTCGTGTTCTCGAGCTTGGCTACAGACGCGACGTACGATGGAATCCCGAGGGTGGTTCACGTTAGAAAATGAAGGAGAATATCCTCTCTCCCGCATTTGCTATCGAACGGTCCATCTGTATTCACAACGTTTTTGGCTTATCTTCTCACCAAGCCACCGTCTCCTTCCATCTCCTTCTCACTACCTCTTCGCTATCTTAAGTTTCCGTCTTCATCATGCTTCTTCTCTCGTTTTATCCTAGCTCTCCTCCCGTATTACTTATCCTCCCTTCTTTTTCACGACTGATGAGATCAAGGGGTAGAAGCTTGAGTGGGGAGGCCAGCGTAGCTCACTTCCTGTCCACTGTCGCCACTCGCTCATACTGCCACTCTCAACGTATCAGCATATCTGTTTTCTACCTTATCGCCAAGTCGCATCTTTCTAGAAATCTCCGGAGAGGTATTTCTCTTCGCAACTTATTCTTCGCGTTCGCTCAGCCGTCTGCAATCCCTCCGCTGCTTCTTTCATTCTTACGCTAGTCAGCGACTTCCATATACGTGTTTCCTTATGCCACGAGCGTGGCATAATCCCCTTTTTCTCGTACGGAATGATCTGAATGCCGGACGAGAGGTGGAAGAGTGGGTGGGTGGACCATAGTCTCTCGGCACTTCCTTCTGCTCGACTGAAGTGCATCGGACGTCGAGGGTATGGAATCGAGGAAAACTGTATTCGGAATCGAGAGAAGCGTGAGACTTGGCCGACACCACTCTCGTTTCCAACCAGCTCGCTCTCACCCCAGAACTCGACAGAGTTTGAATACCTTCGGATTAGATACCTCTGGCGTTTCAACGGGAGTGGTTCCATTTTCCACAAGCTAAGCTATATACACCTTTCTCCACTACTTCCTCTCACTCATTTCCATCTTCTTTCGTTACCATTTTATACGGAATACGGAGAATGGACCTACTTTTCGTACCAGATACATACGGCTGAAAAAGGCATTATGGATCTGGTCGACAGAGTCGCTCTCTCAGGTATGTTTCTCGTTGCGTCTGGCGTCGTCCGGAGTAGAAAAAAGTCGGTTTTCGATTCGAGAATAAATCATCGAAGGGTGGTGCTCGTTTCGTGACAATGGTGAATGGGAGAAGAGGCGCAACGTGGCATGCGGACGGGGGTCCAGCGAGAGCGAAGAATGGCCCGCGGTGATCCACCGAGCCCCCAAAGTCGAGATAGAGAACCGCGTCGGTCGGAACGTACACCGCGGTGATTCGAGTCGTCTGCCGCACCACGCATCAAACAATGCGTGCAATTACGCTTCGTCGTGCCCACTATCCACTACTCGCTCGGTCGTCCGTTTGGCCATCGTGGCCCTGCCGCCTCTTGACAATGGCATCCCATTGCGCACACCCAGCAAATGTACCATCTCATTTGCCAATATTGTCCCACTTTTGTTGTCAGCTCTCTCTCTCGACGCGCCTATGTACCTTTCTCCCGTTTGCCATGTTCCCGACTCTGCAATTCGCTCTCACTTTCTCTCTCTCTCTCTTGCTCTTTCACACACTCGCGCCAATCTATAGCATCGCGATTTCCGCACTGGATGTATATGCAGAGTGCCTACGTGCGTTACGGGAAAATCAATTCGTCGGCGAGGTCCGCGCATTGATTTTCACGCCGCGGTGAACTTGGCCTTCCGCGCTAGAGAATCCGGCTCGCCGGTTGACTTTTCGAATTAAAATTTATGAATTCATCCCCGATATGGCGATATTAATCGGGTGTTAGCTCCGTGTTTCCGTTCGGTATTTAGAGTTTTTTTTTATTTTGCATCGCGCTTCGAGCTTTCGATAGGAGAGCCAGATTGGTTGAATTTTCAATTTGTGGTAAATCATTATTCCGCGACGGATTGCGATCGGATTTTCATCCGAATGAAATGAAATAGGTGATTTACGCACTCCGTTCAGTGGCAATGCGACGTTGCCTCGTGATGTACAACGAAGTTCTCCAACATTTACGTGCCATTAATTTTACTTAGCGCGAGATTCGTAGAGGCGGAAACGGATTTCCCACTTCAGACGTAGGTGCATTGAAGATCGCGCGGAGAGGTAAGTCGGAAATTATAAAGGCGTCGGTGATTCGTGTATGCACAGTGTTTTCATCGCTCCAACTTCCATCTCGACTGGTGGAGGATACAAGAAGACGAATTATACCGACGTCGTGATAATTAATATAGACCCTCGGAGCACTCCTCCCCCGCTTCCTCGCAGTTTCCGACTTTCCCACTCGGAGAGAGTTCGCAGTTCCAGTCGGCGAAAAGTTGCCATCTGGAGAAATGGAAGCGACTCGATGCGAGGCGGAGTGAGAAGAGACTCTCCTAGACCAAGCGATCTCGCGAATGCCCGCGCCGGTTGCGCATCCAGTGTTGAGAATTTCACTAGCGTCTGACTACGTTATCAAGCTGACTTCTCCTCGTCCGGCTCGTGGAACTCATAAATTTCCTTTACATTCACTGGCCGTATAGCTTCCACTTTGCGATACTAATACAATATCCCTTCGGTGTCGACATCGCGAGACGGAAATGGCGGAGCCGGAAGCGAGAGAAAGAACGAAAAGTGGAACACAGTACCAAGAAGGGTAGGTCGGAAAAGCTTCCTTCTATACGCGCCAGGCAATTCACCTAGATTCAACGTTTTGTAGCATTTCCCATCGTGGAATTGATAACAAGGAGGTCGCGAGGTCGTGAACAGTCGTTTCTCTTATTTCGCTACCGGTTAACGCGAGGCCGATAGCGTGTGCTCTCTAGCCTGCTGCTGGCGAGTCGGAGATAGCAAAACGGGTAGAGGAGCTAACGATACGGTGCTGCATGGTACATACACACGGAACTGTGAGCACATTGTACCTTGGCGCTATACACGTATACATTGATAGGCGAAGATTGGCCGTACCCGGTAGTCGGAACAAGGTACGAGACTACCAATCGTTAAGAACAGTGTCTTTCCACTGTGTTCTCCAAGCTCCCGGTCGTTACTCGTTGTACGAGTCTTTTTTACGATCCAACCTGCGATAACTCTGCCGTAAAACTTCGTTAGCTGCCCTAGCAGATTATTTCCCCTTCGGACTTCCCCCCGGGACTCGCTGACATCTGCGGGTTACATCTTCGGTCCATCCTGAGGCTCGTCGAAGCGTGTTATAATTGCGTAAAACGCGAGTAAGAGAGAGAGAGAGAGAGAAAGAAGAATCGTGAATTACATCTCGTTCTCGAGAAGAATTGTCTCCGCTATGCCCAGCACGTAAAAGTATTACCCTTCCTATGTCACAGTTCCTCGATACTATTACAGCTTTCTTTCCCCGCGATACTGTACTTGCATAAGAGTTACGATTCTCATACTCGGCATGGAGTTATAGGTCGAAATTGATCGTAAGGCGAGCCTTTTGTTCAACGAGGAAAAAGTTCAATAACGGTGTGAATTGTGCCTCGGCTATTTCGTGCGGTAACAGCCCCATGGGAATTAGCTGCTTATGAGCAACGTTGCTGGTAGTTACCGGCTGGGTGCTTTGATATAGTAGCGAAGTCTTGTATATACGATATATGCGCCAATATCAATATAGAAAACGCGCGCGCGGACCCCAAATTCCTGGGAAAAGGGGCCAAGAGGGTCACCGCGGGAAAGTCGTCGAGCGCGGCTTTGGTGACTTCGGGAAAGGTCTCTCCGTTATAGCTCGTGGAACTGGTTGCGAGGTCGGGGGCTCGCTCCTCTCGTCCGGTTCGCTAATATCGAAGGCGGATGACTTATAGCCAAGGTTCGCCTCCGCTTCGACCCCTCGACTAACAGAACCTCCCTGGTACACCACGACAACATCACGCATCCGTTTCTATAAAGTCGACCAACAAGTCGGTCCTATAAGCTATATACATAGCCGGGATTCACCCCTAGGATTGTTGCAGGCACATTTTGCGAAAGTAAAGGGGCGCTCGGGATATACGGGGTCGTAAGGGTCTACGGCAATGACATTGCCCCTCTCTCGACCTCTCTTTCTTCGTGTGATTCGAATACGAATGTTGTCCACGGGGTTACAATGGAAATGTCATTTTCCCTCTGTAATCGGACACCCACCCTCGAGTCTCTTTCGTTCAAGCTGTCAGTCCATGTTTTTACATGCGAATTATATTGAATTCTCACTGTCTACTAACGCAACGGAGAACAGCCACAAATATTTTCGTACAATCCTTTGTCAAGTTTCTTCCGTGCCTTTCGTCGTTGAAAATCCTCGTAGTTTGCCAGTACGGTCGGGAATATACGCTTTAACAAATTTCATGAAATTGCGTTCTCGTTTTATCAAGCATTTCGTATTTCTACCCCAGTATCGAGGTTGAGGAGAGAGGGAGAGAGCAGTGGCTGTATACATATCTCGCGAACCAAACCGTCGCTCGTCTTCGCGGGGATGATATTGAAATCTCCGAGACACTCGAGAATATATTCAATGTCGAGGCTTATTCGCCTCTACGTCGGTTAGACGGAGTCTCCAGACGGGGCAGAGCGAGGAGAATGAAGGAAGGGTCTCGGGTCTCACAAGAGCCTAGCGCGCTGATACCGCTTCTGTTGCTGCTTCGCCGAGGGGATTTTGCAGCTCGGGGGTCTCGTCGCAGTGTAGCTCGGTACAAGGAGTGCTTGCCGAAATTATCCGACTGAGAAGCGTATAAGGTCGCGCGCTCTCTTGCTCTCTAACATCCCTGTTCGCTGGCATTTGGGGGAAAGGGCGGGGGGTGAGAGCGAGCGAGAGAGAAGGAGAACGGAGAGCAGAGGCTGAATCCTGGGAAATTTCTCCATGGTGTTTGCCGAGGTCTCCAGACGGTGAGTAACGACGGTCCAATATGGCGTCGTCATCCCCCTTGGACCGTGCTCTCTCCCTCTTCTCGTTCCGGGCCACTTCGACGCTTAAGCGGGAGACTACTGATTGAAATCTTAGTGATTTCTGAACCCAATACCAACGATACGCGGCTGCCCAATGACCTCTCCGAATTGGACTTTAGATTCAATCTGTATTCCGGCTGTACGCCAACAAAAGAATTCGGTCACGTGCCCCCATGAAGAGGCTCTCTCTCCCTCTCTCTCTCTCTTCAATTTCTTGGACGGAAACCGAGACTTTTCGAAGAATATCGTCGGGTGTTCTTATCGACGTGGATCACGCACTGCGTTAGTCTTGATAAAGGAAAAAAAAAAAAACGAAAAGTTTTTCATAGAATCCAATCGCCTTTGTACATACGTGGGTCCTTTTCGTACAGAAATCCTAACGTTCTACGACGACCGACAACTTCCAAACGAGAAACCCAGGGGTTTCTCGGCTTGAAAAAGTTGTCGCTTACCGGGTATCCACCGCGAGCTATACGTGGAAAAAAGTTCGTAAATTGCACGTACGATTCTCGCAGCCTATCCGGAGAGTAAACTCGCGAACGAAATGCGTCAGGTTCTGCGAGCGGGTTTCGCGAAGTTGCTTCGTGAAAATGATTGGAACTTTGTAGAAACTGCGCGGCAGTTCTTCCAATTCGACCGTATATATATATATATCTCCGATCGAACTCTCGGGCATTTAAGTCGTGAACTGTATTTCCAGGAAGTTAAACTTCGTGTAACTACTTCATTCGAAGATTCTCCCCCGCGCACTTACGATCTTTCACGATTTCACATCGAAATCATGATAATTATTAATTCCTCTCGATTCGTTCCCGGTAACATTGTTCAATACCGGAAACGACGCCCTTTGTCACAACTAAATGACGCGATTAAATCGTCCCACGAGCGTGTCCCAATTAAAATCATTTGCGCCGCTTGAATCGAGCAATATTTCGTGCGGTTATGACGTTCGCTTCGTTCATTAGGTGTACGAAGTTTCGCGATGCTTTCCGATGGCTTATAATTTTGCCTGCAACGGTAACAATCGACAGTGGTTCCTGTTCTCGTATAGCCAACACGTACGAGTCTCTACACAAGTTTCTCGCGTGGGAATGGACACGAAGTGGAGTGCACCGTTATATATAGTATTCGTCGTTACGATGATGTATTTCGTAGCTGTATTAGAGATACGTAGAGTATTCGGACAAATTACTCTCCCAGAGTGTATCGGTGCATCGTCGAGAAACTTCGATCGTCATTTCGTAGAATATTGCGAACACGGAGTTAATTAACGAAGATTCTGTTCTATCCGCGTCTCTAAACCGCGCTCAATCGCTGCGGATGTCAATGTACAATCGTTAATAGCATGTTCGCGTTTAATTTTCACCAAATATGTATATTCCTGATATTCGTTTCGTTTGGAATGAACAATTCGCCGGTATGTCGAAACGTTATTGTTGATTCGTTCGTTTACGATAGTATCTACTTTTCTCCCTCCATCGATTCTCCGTCTCTCTGCCACGACCTCTCGCCTATATGAAGTTAGCCCCCCATTTTTCGATTTTCTTGATTCTTTTTTTGTTCTAGGTTGTACTACATTTGTTCTAAATTGTTCCAGAGTTTTAAGTCGATCAACAAAAAAACATGGCGGAAAAATGAAAAAAACTATTTTTTTGAGCAGCCCCCCATTTTTTGAAAATTCCAATTTTTTTTGTTGTTCTGGATTGTTCTAGTTGTTCTAAACATTGTTCCAAAGTATTAAAACTCTCTGAACAAAATTTAAAAAGATACAAAGGGTACTTTGTTCTCGTAGGTACATATATGTTTTTACGTTATTCGACCGATAACGTTGAGCCAGCGCTACCAAAATATGGAACAATATTATTTAGGCATAGAACAACTCAGAACAACTCGGAATTTGCACAGAACAAAGTACAAAGGGCACTTTACTCTTGTAGGGCCATAAATGTTTTTACGTTATTCGACCGATAATGTTGAGTCAGCGCTACCAAAATATGGAACAATATTATTTAGGCATAGACCAACTCAGAACAACTCGGAATTTGCCCAGAACAAAGTACAAAGGGCACTTTACTCTTGTAGGGCCATAAATATTTTTACGTTATTCGACCGATAGTGTTGAGTCAGCGCTACCAAAATATGGAACAATATTATTTAGGCATAGAACAACTCAGAACAACTCGGAATTTGCCCAGAACAAAGTACAAAGGGCACTTTACTCTTGTAGGGCCATAAATGTTTTTACGTTATTCGACCGATAATGTTGAGTCAGCGCTACCAAAATATGGAACAATATTATGTAGGCATAGAACAACTCAGAACAACTCGGAATTTGCACAGAACAAAGTACAAAGGGCACTTACTCTTGTAGGGCCATAAATGTTTTTACGTTATTCGACCGATAATGTTGAGTCAGCGCTACCAAAATATGGAACAATATTATTTAGGCATAGAACAACTCAGAACAACTCGGAATTTGCCGAGAACAAAGTACAAAGGGCACTTTACTCTTGTAGGGCCATAAATGTTTTTACGTTATTCGACCGATAAAGTTGAGTCAGCGCTACCAAAATATGGAACAATATTATTCACATATAGAACAACTCAGAACAACTCGGAATTTGCACGGAACAAAGTACAAAGGGCACTTTACTCTTGTAGGGCCATAAATATTTTTCCATCATTCGATCGATAACGTTGAGTCAGCGCTATCAAAATATGGAACAATATTATTTAGGCATAGAACAACTCAGAACAACTCGGAATTTGCCCAGAACAAAGTACAAAGGGCACTTTACTCTTGTAGGGCCATAAATGTTTTTACGTTATTCGACCGATAATGTTGAGTCAGCGCTACCAAAATATGGAACAATATTGTTTAGGCATAGAACAACTCAGAACAACTCGGAATTTGCCCAGAACAAAATACAAAGGGCACTTTACTCTTGTAGGGCCATAATCATTTTTCCCTCATTCGATCGATAACGTTGACCCAGCAACACCAAAATATGGAACAATATTATTCACACATAGAACAACTCAGAACAACTCGGAATTTGCCGAGAACAAAGTACAAAGGGCACTTTACTCTTGTAGGGCCATAAATGTTTTTACGTTATTCGACCGATAATGTTGAGTCAGCGCTACCAAAATATGGAACAATATTGTTTAGGCATAGAACAACTCAGAACAACTCGGAATTTGCCCAGAACAAAATACAAAGGGCACTTTACTCTTGTAGGGCCATAATCATTTTTCCCTCATTCGATCGATAACGTTGACCCAGCAACATCAAAATATGGAACAATATTATTCACACATAGAACAACTCAGAACAACTCGGAATTTGCCCAGAACAAAGTACAAAGGGCACTTTACTCTTGTAGGGCCATAAATGTTTTTACGTTATTCGACCGATAATGTTGAGTCAGCGCTACCAAAATATGGAACAATATTATTTAGGCATAGAACAACTCAGAACAACTCGGAATATACACAGAACAAAGTACAAAGGGCACTTTACTCTTGTAGGGCCATAATCATTTTTCCCTCATTCGATCGATAACGTTGACCCAGCAACACCAAAATATGGAACAATATTATTCACATATAGAACAACTCAGAACAACTCGGAATTTGCCCAGAACAAAGTACAAAGGGCACTTTACTCTTGTAGGGCCATAAATGTTTTTACGTTATTCGACCGATAATGTTGAGTCAGCGCCACCAAAATATGAAACAATATTATTTAGGCATAGAACAACTCAGAACAACTCGGAATTTGCACGGAACAAAGTACAAAGGGCACTTTACTCTTGTAGGGCCATAAATATTTTTCCATCATTCGATCGATAACGTTGAGTCAGCGCTATCAAAATATGGAACAATATTATTTAGGCATAGAACAACTCAGAACAACTCGGAATTTGCCCAGAACAAAGTACAAGGGGCACTTTACTCTTGTAGGGCCATAAATGTTTTTACGTTATTCGACCGATAATGTTGAGTCAGCGCTACCAAAATATGGAACAATATTGTTTAGGCATAGAACAACTCAGAACAACTCGGAATTTGCCCAGAACAAAATACAAAGGGCACTTTACTCTTGTAGGGCCATAATCATTTTTCCCTCATTCGATCGATAACGTTGACCCAGCAACACCAAAATATGGAACAATATTATTCACACATAGAACAACTCAGAACAACTCGGAATTTGCCGAGAACAAAGTACAAAGGGCACTTTACTCTTGTAGGGCCATAAATGTTTTTACGTTATTCGACCGATAATGTTGAGTCAGCGCTACCAAAATATGGAACAATATTGTTTAGGCATAGAACAACTCAGAACAACTCGGAATTTGCCCAGAACAAAATACAAAGGGCACTTTACTCTTGTAGGGCCATAATCATTTTTCCCTCATTCGATCGATAACGTTGACCCAGCAACACCAAAATATGGAACAATATTATTCACACATAGAACAACTCAGAACAACTCGGAATTTGCCCAGAACAAAGTACAAAGGGCACTTTACTCTTGTAGGGCCATAAATGTGTTTACGTTATTCGACCGATAATGTTGAGTCAGCGCTACCAAAATATGGAACAATATTATGTAGGCATAGAACAACTCAGAACAACTCGGAATTTGCACAGAACAAAGTACAAAGGGCACTTTACTCTTGTAGGGCGATAAATATTTTTCCATCATTGGATCGATAACGTTGAGTCAGCGCTATCAAAATATGGAACAATATTACGTAGGCATAGAACAACTCAGAACAACTCGGAATTTGCCCAGAACAAAGTTCAAAGGGCACTTTACTCTTGTAGGGCCATAATCATTTTTCCCTCATTCGATCGATAACGTTGACCCAGCAACATCAAAATATGGAACAATATTATTCACACATAGAACAACTCAGAACAACTCGGAATTTGCCCAGAACAAAGTACAAAGGGCACTTTACTCTTGTAGGGCCATAAATGTTTTTACGTTATTCGACCGATAATGTTGAGTCAGCGCTACCAAAATATGGAACAATATTATTTAGGCATAGAACAACTCAGAACAACTCGGAATATACACAGAACAAAGTACAAAGGGCACTTTACTCTTGTAGGGCCATAATCATTTTTCCCTCATTCGATCGATAACGTTGACCCAGCAACACCAAAATATGGAACAATATTATTCTCATATAGAACAACTCAGAACAACTCGGAATTTGCCCAGAACAAAGTACAAAGGGCACTTTACTCTTGTAGGGCCATAAATGTTTTTACGTTATTCGACCGATAATGTTGAGTCAGCGCCACCAAAATATGAAACAATATTATTTAGGCATAGAACAACTCAGAACAACTCGGAATTTGCACGGAACAAAGTACAAAGGGCACTTTACTCTTGTAGGGCCATAAATATTTTTCCATCATTCGATCGATAACGTTGACCCAGCAACACCAAAATATAGAACAATATTATTCACACATAGAACAACTCGGAACAACTCGGAATTTGCCGAGAACAAAGTACAAAGGGCACTTTACTCTTGTAGGGCCATAAATGTTTTTACGTTATTCGAACGATAATGTTGAGTCAGCGCTACCAAAATATGGAACAATATTGTTTAGGCATAGAACAACTCAGAACAACTCGGAATTTGCCCAGAACAAAATACAAAGGGCACTTTACTCTTGTAGGGGCATAATCATTTTTCCCTCATTCGATCGATAACGTTGACCCAGCAACACCAAAATATGGAACAATATTATTCACACATAGAACAACTCAGAACAACTCGGAATTTGCCCAGAACAAAGTACGAAGGGCACTTTCCTCTTGTAGGGCCATAAATGTTTTTACGTTATTCGACCGATAATGTTGAGTCAGCGCTACCAAAATATGGAACAATATTATTTAGGCATAGAACAACTCAGAACAACTCGGAATTTGCCCAGAACAAAGTACAAAGGGCACTTTACTCTTGTAGGGCCATAAATGTTTTTACGATATTCGACCGATAATGTTGAGTCAGCGCTACCAAAATATGGAACAATATTATTTAGGCATAGAACAACTCAGAACAACTCGGAATTTGCACGGAACAAAGTACAAAGGGCACTTTACTCTTGTAGGGCCATAAATATTTTACCATCATTCGATCGATAACGTTGAGTCAGCGCTATCAAAATATGGAACAATATTATTTAGGCATAGAACAAC
>CAXFZK010000508.1:0-2500 GCA_964007305.1 Netelia melanura
GTCTACGCGTCGTCTCCTAAGCCCCGATCGGTCTACGCGCCGTCTCCGAGCCCCGATCGGTCT
Source organism: Netelia melanura (assembly GCA_964007305.1). Classification (NCBI taxonomy): domain Eukaryota; kingdom Metazoa; phylum Arthropoda; class Insecta; order Hymenoptera; family Ichneumonidae; genus Netelia; species Netelia melanura. Next base: position 64 of record CAXFZK010000508.1, read on the forward strand.
ACGCGCCCGACCAACACTAGAGACGACGCAAAAAAAAGTTGAATTTTTTTTTTTTTTTTTTTTTTTTCCCTCTACAATCACGTTCAATGCTCCAGAGCAGAACTTCGTGCCGAGTCGGGGCGCGCGTCGGATCTACGCCCCGATCGGTCTACGCGCCGTCTCCGAGCCCCGATCGGTCCACGCGCCGTCTCCGAAGCCCCGATCGGTCTACGCGCCGTCTCCGAGCCCCGATCGGTCTACGCGCCCGACCAACACTAGAGACGACGCGAAAAAAAGTTGAATTTTTTTTTTTTTTTTTTTTTTCCCCTCTCTACAATCACGTTCAATGCTCCAGAGCAGAACTTCGTGCCGAGTCGGGGCGCGCGTCGGATCTACGCCCCGATCGGTCCACGCGCCGTCTTCGAGCCCCGATCGGTCTACGCGCCGTCTCCGAGCCCCGATCGGTCTACGCGTCGTCTCCTAATCCCCGATCGGTCCACGCGCCGTCTTCGAGCCCCGATCGGTCTACGCGCCCGACCAACACCAGAAACGACGCGAAAAAAAGTTGTATTTTTTTTTTTTTTTTTTTTTTTTCCCTCTCTACAATCACGTTCAATGCTCCAGAGCAGAACTTCGTGCCGAGTCGGGGCGCGCGTCGGATCTACGCCCCGATCGGTCTACGCGCCGTCTCCGAGCCCCGATCGGTCCACGCGCCGTCTCCGAAGCCCCGATCGGTCTACGCGCCGTCTCCGAGCCCCGATCGGTCTACGCGCCCGACCAACACTAGAGACGACGCGAAAAAAAGTTGAATTTTTTTTTTTTTTTTTTTTTTTCCCTCTCTACAATCACGTTCAATGCTCCAGAGCAGAACTTCGTGCCGAGTCGGGGCGCGCGTCGGATCTACGCCCCGATCGGTCCACGCGCCGTCTTCGAGCCCCGATCGGTCCACACGCCGTCTTCGAGCCCCGATCGGTCTACGCGTCGTCTCCGAAGGCCCGATCGGTCTACGCGCCGTCTCCGAGCCCCGATCGGTCTACGCGTCGTCTCCTAAGCCCCGATCGGTCTACGCGCCGTCTCCGAAGCCCCGATCGGTCTACGCGCCGTCTCCGAAGCCCCGATCGGTCTACGCGCCGTCTCCGAGCCCCGATCGGTCTACGCGCCCGACCAACACTAGAGACGACGCGAAAAAAAGTTGAATTTTTTTTTTTTTTTTTTTTTTCCCTCTCTACAATCACGTTCAATGCTCCAGAGCACAACTTCGTGCCGAGTCGGGGCGCGCGTTGGATCTACGCCCCGATCGGTCCACACGCCGTCTTCGAGCCCCGATCGGTCTACGCGTCGTCTCCTAAGCCCCGATCGGTCTACGCGCCGTCTTCGAGCCCCGATCGGTCTACGCGTCGTCTCCTAAGCCCCGATCGGTCTACGCGCCGTCTCCGAGCCCCGATCGGTCCACGCGCCGTCTTCGAGCCCCGATCGGTCTACGCGTCGTCTCCTAAGCCCCGATCGGTCCACGCGCCGTCTGCGAGCCCCGATCGGTCTACGCGCCGTCTCCAAGCCCCGATCGGTCTACGCGCCCGACGATCACTATAGACGCCGCGAAGAAAACTTGAAATTTAATCATTTTTTCTGTCCTGAAACGGCCGAAGTTCTTTCTTTATTCTATCGCGATGTTACGACGCAATATCTCTGATCTATGATTCTTTCTCGTCGCGGTATTCCGAAAGTTGATTGGTCTACATGTAACTTCAATGAATAATCTACATGAGCTCGAGACTGTCGACACTCGTGTTCACAAAAACAATGTCAAGAAAGTCTTTCGGGCAAGAAACCATTTCAATACGATCGCCAACGACATCAAAAAATTTTTTCCAAATATTTGGCAAAGTCCGAACGTGTACATCGCGCCCGGTCCCGTTCGAAGCTAGTTTGCCCGCCTTGCCGCCGTGCCTAAGACCGGTCGGCGCCGAACGGCAGGCGGACCAGCTCGTAACTATAAGGGAGACGATGAGTCGGCTCGTACGAGTCGACTATCCGCTAAATATGAAACGTAACATAATTGCGCAGCATTACCACGGGTCGGTGTCTTTGACCGAATGGCTCTATATGTGGTATACCGCCGTAGGCGTTATCGTTTGTTATGTTTAAAATCGTATCTATAAAATACGGAACATATATGCGAACTGAGCATCGACTCACCCATTTCCGGGCGAGGCAAAAATTTGTTGGGAGAAGAAGAGTTCCAAACACGAACATATAAGAAAGTGCCCCATGATATGGGGTACGTCTTGTCGCTCCGAGTCGAAAGATTTACTAGTGGCAACAGTGACGAAATGTTAACGAGGAGAGGATATTTCGAAAGAGAAATTAATCGGATGAGCACACGGGTTTATATAAGAGTGTAAAATGTGAGGTGTGCTATCCGTGGAGAAAAGTCTGAAAAGAAAGATAAGTGTGAAGC
>CAXFZK010000508.1:10000-15000 GCA_964007305.1 Netelia melanura
TTCGTAGACAGGAGAGGGAGCTGCAGTGCCGCGCCGGCTGTCAGGTAACTGAAACAGCGGCGCATGTCATACAGGCATGCCACCGGACACACGGCGGACGTATTAAGCGCCATAACGCAGTGTGTAAGGTGGTGGCAGCTGGTCTACGTGATGCCGGGTGGACAGTCTCCGAAGAGCCACGCTTCCGGACCGCGGCCGGTCTGCGAAAGCCGGATCTCGTCGCGGTCAAGGATGGTGTCGTTGGCGTCATTGACGCGCAGATTGTCAGCGGTGCAACATCCTTGGATGACGCTCATGAGAGGAAGAGGTCGTATTACGCGGAAAACGCCGATCTGGTGCAGGCCCTTGTCGGGGCCCATCAGGTAGGAGTTCAGGCGGTTACCTTTTCCTCTTGCACACTCTCCTGGAGGGGAGTGTGGTCATCCAAGTCAGCTGACTTTCTGCTTGGGCTAGGGCTCTCGAAGAGGCTTTTGGCTGGGATAACCACCAGAGTTCTCCAAGGGAGCCACACAAACTGGGTTCGGTGGAACCAGATGGTTGGAGTAGTTGGGCAAAACCACCGGCGGGAGGGGCAACCGCGGGTGGGAGTGGGGTAGCGGACGTCGGGCGCACGCGCGCCCTATCTATGTGTTGGGAACCCGTCCCCATTTCACCATAAACGGGAAATTCTATACGGGCCGGCTGGAGCACCATCCAGCCCACAGCCCACGTGTGGAGGTTTTAGTGGGTAGTAGGATGGCGGTGATACTCATCGTATTCCTGAGTCCCACAGTACCCAACGTCATCGTGGTCTGCGTAAATGCATTTCCTCCACCGGGAAAAAAAAAAAAAAAAAAAAAAAAAAAAAAAAAATAGCCAAATGCCTCGTCATCTAATTAGTGACGCGCATGAATGGATTAACGAGATTCCCTCTGTCCCTATCTACTCCCCCCCGTGGCTCGCTACCTTGTTGTGGTGGGGGGGCTTGCGTGTCCTGATGATCCTCGAAGCTGTGCCAGCGGGAGTCCAACTCCTGGCAGGTCTAACCATGCTGGAGTGGTTCGAGGTGAAGGACCAGACTAAGAGCGTAGCCAACGTCCCAACCCACGGTGTAAGGCATCGTGCCAAGGGGTGAATGGCCGTGGGACGTTAAATATGACGGTTTCACACGATCCCTCTGGGGTACCTGCCGACCCCCCAGAGTAATCAGGCTTGCCCGGGTAAGGCGGCTCTGCCCGGGTTGACACTTTTCCGACCATACTCGTGGGAACAATATGGCATCTAAAAAAACAAACACAAACACAAAAGAGATGAAGAGGAGAAGTAGGCGTGCGTTGGAGGGGGAGAGCTTCGAAGCGGAAACGGGTTCGCTTGAATTTGCAACCCCAAGTGCTGGCGTGAGCCGAGATAGTTCGGTTGCGTCATTTACTGACGAATTGGGACAGATAACCAAGCGTCAACGAATAGAAGCTGGGATGGATCTGGAAGAGATCTGTGATCGAAACATCCTAGACGAAATAAAGTTTGAGAGAGACAACCTGGAGGCGTTCCTATTTAATGACGCTAACAAGGTGGGCAAACCAGCCATCAAATACATCTTGGCTAAATGGGCAGTTCTTGAATCAAAACTGCAACAACAAGTCCTAGAAAAAGAAAAAGTTTCGGCACAGCATGCGGAGTGTGCAAAGACAAGGACATTTACCTACGCGCAGGCAGCAGCGGGTCCTGCGTCCGGCGAATTTCGTCCGGCAAGGGGCCCTGGTCAGCGACCAAAAAGATCGGAAAAGAAAAAAGAAGAATACGAAGTAGTCATTATTAAACCTGAAAAGGAAAATGACTCAAGAACTAATGATGAGATTAAGGCTAAAGTTACGGATCTGTTAAAGGAAAATAGAAGTACGCTAAAAGTACGAAGCATCCGGCAGCTCCGGGCTAAAGGAATTGTTATGGAGGTAGACAGTAAAACTGATGTCGAGATAATACAAAATGCGGGACTGGCTGGTGCCGGCCTACGGTCGTCAGGCCCTAAAAAAATGGACCCATGTATCATTATCTATGATGTTGAAAAGGAGCATAAGGCGGAAGAGTTGAAGGAGGATTTTATAGCAAAAAATTTCGAAGGCGTTACGGGCGTAAGTGAAACAGAACTAGAAGAGATGAAAGAACAAATAAGCTTTAGACACTGTTTTGGAGTGAGAGGGAAGGCTGACCGGGTGAACTGGGTAGTCCAGCTTCGATCCCAGAGATTCGAGGAAATCCTAAAGCGTGGCAAGGTTTATATGTTCTGGCGAACATATAGACTTAAAGAATATATAAATGTGACTCGATGTTTCCGGTGCTTGGGATACGGGCATATTGCCAAAAATTGTAGCCAAGAGAAGCAGATTTGCGAAAATTGTGGAAGCCAAGAACACTTGCGAGAAGTATGCCCAAAGAAAGAAAGCCCGGAGTGCATAAATTGCACCCGGGCAAAACGAAAAGAAGTCAAGCATAGCACGCGACATCCTGAGTGTCCGGAGTACCGCAGACAGGTTGAGCTCTACCGGTCCAGGATAAAATGGAGCTAAAAATTGGACAAATAAATGGACAAAGGTCAGCAATAGCTGCAGCAGAATTAAAGAAAGCGATGGTTACGTTAGAATTGGATGTGCTGTGCATTCAGGAGCCATATGTATATAGAGGAATAGTGCAAGGCTACAAAGCGCAAGGAATACGTGTTTTCCATCCAAGAACAGAGACCCCTTGGGTAGCTGTGGTGGTTAGAACCGACCAGTTGGAAGTTTTTCCTCAAATAGTTGACGAGTCCGATCATATTATGGCCCTTGAGGTTCGAACGGCAAAAGACAAGTTTTACGTGGTTAATCTATACTGCCAGTTCTCATTGCCAATAGAGCGATTCATTACTGAGCTCGAGGCTGTTTTGCGACGGATAAATGACCATCGTGTCATAATATGCATGGACGCCAATGCAAAGTCGTCAATATGGTACTCCGGAGAGACGGATGAGCGTGGAAGCTTGCTAGAGGAATTCCTGATGGAGCATGAACTGACAGTGTTGAATGAACCAAGCTTACTGTATACATTTACAAACTCCCAAGGGCAATCGAATATCGATATAACTGTGGCCGGTAAAGGGATCCGTAGAAATAACATAAGCTGGAAGCTCACGGGGGAAATATCGACAAGTGACCACAATTTAATTGTGGTAAGAGTAAAACTCGCACTTGCGATGGAGGCTATGTGTTTGCAAAAAGGAGTGTATAATATTAAAGCAGCAAACTGGGACAGATTTAAACGCGCGGTACAGGAACATTTCACTCCAGAACGGATCGAAAATATGAGGCAGAAAGAGGTAAATGTGCTGGATAAGGAGATTAGTGCAATACTTACCAGTGTCTGTGATGAGTCGATTCCGAAAAAGAAGTGCAGCTCCAGGATAGCCCCATGGTGGAGCAGTGAGTTGGAGGAACTCAGAAGACATTGCAGAAGATCGAAAAGGCAATTAACAAGAGCACGCCGATTGCAGTTGACGAATAACCTGCAACAAAGTCAGGAGCAGTATAGAATGGCAAGAAATAAATACACGAAAGCGATTAGGCAACAAAAGGACTCGTCATGGAAAAATTTTGTAACAGTGGAAGGAAATAAAGATCCATGGGGTATAATTTATAAAATATCCCGAAACAAAATTAGAGGAAAAGCTGAAATAGGGGCCCTTGCGTTGCCAACAGGGGAGAGGACGAAATCCTGGAAAGAATCTGTTCGGCTGCTCCTTGGAAAGTTCTCACCAGCTGACTCTCTAGAGGATGAGACGTTACTACACCAGCAAGTACGAGGGACTTATAAGGAGTATAAAAATGAAAATGTGGAACCGGAGATATCGTGCTTAGAAATAAAGGAAGCGATCAAAAGAATGAAAAACAAAAAAGCGCCAGGCCGGGATGGTTTTGGCCCGGAAATTATAAGAGCACTGTGGGAGGCCAATAAAGACGTGTTGTACATTATGTACAACAGATGTCTAAGTGAAAGAAAAATCCCAAATGGATGGAAAGTTGCGAACTTGCACATAATACCTAAAAATAATGAGGTGGATTTAGAGTCGGTCAGTGCATACAGACCAATCGCATTACTACCGGTGATAAGCAAAATATTCGAAAGAATAATTCTGAATCGAATACAGCAGAGGTATGAGGAGCTTGGGCTAGACAGCGAGCGGCAGTTCGGCTTTAAAAAGGGACTATCCACGGAAGACGCGCTAATGGAGTACAGAAATGGAATCACGGGTACGGAGAAAAAGTACGTAGTGGCGATCTTTTTGGACATTGAAGGAGCCTTTGACAACCTATGGTGGCCGGCTGTCAGGGCGCGTCTAGTTGAGGCGCAATGCAGTAGTACGCTATTTAAGATTGTAAATGATTACTTCAGGAGAAGAAGGATAGAAGTGTCAAATAAATTCGAAAAGGTGGTAGCCAAGGTGCAGCGTGGATGTCCACAAGGGTCGATTCTGGGTCCAAGTGTTTGGAATTGGTGCATGGACACACTTCTGAAGAGAACAACGCAAACATATGGCAACGATGAAGTGCAAGTCATCGGCTATGCCGATGACGTAGTATATTTAGTAAAGGCCAATAGTAGGAACGAACTGGAAAGGCTTGTGGCCAAAATAGCGGAACTCATAAGGGAGTGGTGCGATGCAAATAAGCTAAAGATATCAGCCAAGAAGACACGGGCGATGATGGTTAAAGGAAAATTCAGCGCAGGTAGACAACCTAAGATTCTCATCTGTGGAGAAAGAATTGCATATACAGACTCTTACAAATACCTCGGAATTATAATTGACGAACGGCTAAACTTCGTCAAACATGCCAAGACTGTTCGAGAGAAAGTGGTCAAATATGTAATGACTGTGAAAAGACTGGCACGGGAAGAATGGGGCATCAAGAGGCCAATTATAGAGACCTTGTATAGAGCAGTTTGTGTGCCCGTTGTAACTTATGGCTCAGGAATCTGGCACGATAAGG
>CAXFZK010000509.1:0-11474 GCA_964007305.1 Netelia melanura
GATCGGTCCACGCGCCGTCTCCGAGCCCCGATCGGTCCACGCGCCGTCTTCGAGCCCCGATCGGTCTACGCGTCGTCTCCGAAGCCCCGATCGGTCTACGCGCCCGACCAACACTAGAGACGACGCGAAAAAAAGTTGATTTTTTTTTTTTTTTTTTTTTTTCCCTCTCTACAATCACGTTCAATGCTCCAGAGCAGAACTTCGTGCCGAGTCGGGGCGCGCGTCGGATCTACGCCCCGATCGGTCCACGCGCCGTCTCCGAGCCCCGATCGGTCCACGCGCCGTCTTCGAGCCCCGATCGGTCTACGCGTCGTCTCCGAAGCCCCGATCGGTCTACGCGCCGTCTCCGAGCCCCGATCGGTCTACGCGCCCGACCAACACTAGAGACGACGCAAAAAAAAGTTGAATTTTTTTTTTTTTTTTTTTTTTCCCTCTACAATCACGTTCAATGCTCCAGAGCAGAACTTCGTGCCGAGTCGGGGCGCGCGTCGGATCTACGCCCCGATCGGTCTACGCGTCGTCTCCTAAGCCCCGATCGGTCTACGCGCCGTCTCCGAGCCCCGATCGGTCCACGCGCCGTCTTCGAGCCCCGATCGGTCTACGCGTCGTCTCGTAAGCCCCGATCGGTCTACGCGCCCGACCAACACCAGAAACGACGCGAAAAAAAGTTGAATTTTTTTTTTTTTTTTTTTTTTTTCCCTCTCTACAATCACGTTCAATGCTCCAGAGCAGAACTTCGTGCCGAGTCGGGGCGCGCGTCGGATCTACGCCCCGATCGGTCCACGCGCCGTCTTCGAGCCCCGATCGGTCTACGCGCCGTCTCCGAGCCCCGATCGGTCTACGCGTCGTCTCCTAAGCCCCGATCGGTCCACGCGCCGTCTTCGAGCCCCGATCGGTCTACGCGCCCGACCAACACCAGAAACGACGCGAAAAAAAGTTGAATTTTTTTTTTTTTTTTTTTTTTTCCCTCTCTACAATCACGTTCAATGCTCCAGAGCAGAACTTCGTGCCGAGTCGGGGCGCGCGTCGGATCTACGCCCCGATCGGTCCACGCGCCGTCTTCGAGCCCCGATCGGTCCACACGCCGTCTTCGAGCCCCGATCGGTCTACGCGTCGTCTCCTAAGCCCCGATCGGTCTACGCGCCGTCTCCGAGCCCCGATCGGTCCACGCGCCGTCTTCGAGCCCCGATCGGTCTACGCGTCGTCTCCTAAGCCCCGATCGGTCTACGCGCCGTCTCCGAAGCCCCGATCGGTCTACGCGCCGTCTCCGAGCCCCGATCGGTCTACGCGCCCGACCAACACTAGAGACGACGCGAAAAAAAGTTGAATTTTTTTTTTTTTTTTTTTTTTTCCCTCTCTACAATCACGTTCAATGCTCCAGAGCAGAACTTCGTGCCGAGTCGGGGCGCGCGTCGGATCTACGCCCCGATCGGTCCACGCGCCGTCTTCGAGCCCCGATCGGTCCACACGCCGTCTTCGAGCCCCGATCGGTCTACGCGTCGTCTCCGAAGCCCCGATCGGTCTACGCGCCGTCTCCGAGCCCCGATCGGTCTACGCGCCCGACCAACACTAGAGACGACGCGAATGTAACGGTCCCACATTCTATTCCCACTGTTCTCACCTACTCCTAATCTCTTTTCCCGCTAACTCCCAATTCCGCTGACTCCACAGTCCCACGGTCCCTTATCACCCTCACGCGACATCCCCTCCACTCCTAAAACTCTTTCTTCAAACCCTTTCTCCCAGCATCTTCCATCATCTAAATCAGTTCTCCTCCGACTTCCTAACCAGCTAGACCTTTCCTCCATTTAATAAATCACCTATCTTTTACACCGCAAACAAGCGTATAATTATTACATCATTACCGCTCAGCACCGTCACATGGTGTCAGAAGTAGATTCGACCCACGCGAATCATCAAAAAAAAAAGTTTTTTTAATAACAACAATAAATTACACAAACGACACAGCGAAGAAAAAAAAAAAAGATAAAATAATAATAATTTAACACAAGTGAAAAAAAAAAAGGTTGGAGACAAATCACATCAAACACAGACCACACTATACATTACTCTACACAACGTACACGGAAACGAAGCAGCAAAGAAAGAAGAAAGAACACATACGCAACGATCATCGATAACACACACAACGAAGCAACGAGCGAGGAACAACGAACGAGACACACACGACACGACCTCAGCCATACCAGACCTACTACGCCAACACACGGACGGAACAACGAAGACGCACGCACACAACGACTCAGCCGCTACGCGTGAGCCACCGTCTCAGCGCATAAAGGATCAGCTGATGCTTACGCTCACCATCGTTCTTCTGGCATTGTAAGTACACTCCACTCAAAAATCTTTTGCATGCTAGCTCTAAAATCGCATATTCGTTTATGGTGGAAGTAACTCACACACAAACATTAATAACTACACACGAAATGTAAACATTTTTTTTTTTTGTTCCCTCCCCCTCTCGAAAACTTTTCGACAGAAATTTTTTTTTTACATTTAACGATCAACGAACAAAATGTACATTTAATAACCACAATTCAAAGTTAATAAACATGTCTCCATGTCATTTTATCGCGCCGTAATCTCCAATCCACCGACCAGACCACCCCGTAGAACAAATAGACGAAATTCAGTACCCCCACATTTTTACCCAAACATTGAACACCAAATTATTACAATGGCTGAAAATAACAATACATTTACATTTAGAGACGCTTTTAAAGTTGTCCCCGTATACGATGGGAAAAATATAAAAATAGAAGAGTACGCAAAAACAATTAAACGAGTCAATGAATGCCTTTCAGATGGCGAACGATCTAAATTATTAAAAATGATTCCACTCAAACTGAACGGCATCGCACGTTCAGTCATCGATGCAAACCCCCCAAATTCTCTAGAATCACTCCTAAAAATATTACAGAAAACATTTAGTAAAAACAAAGATTTGGCAGACTTAGAAAACGAAATAGAATCATCCCCACAAAATTACGACGAAACCGTCATAGAATACGCAGCGAGAACGCGCGACATACTTAATAATATCATCGATAAATTGTCAGATGTATACAACACAGCCGCACAAAGACCATTTTTAGATACACGAATTGACGAAGTAACAGCTAGAGCAAAAAGAGCTTACGTTAGAGGACTAATGCCTGCAATTGGTTCTCATTTGATTCTCCATAACGCAGAAACATTTGACAATATCATAGATCGAGCTCAGACAATAGAATACGAAATCGAGAAACAAAAGCGAATGCGCGGAACACTCGACATCAGAAACACCGCAAAAGTACATTTCACAGAACACAAAAACCCAGAAAAATTTTGCGAACTTCATCAATCACATACACACGACACAAAAGACTGCCTCACAATAAAAAACATGCGCGAAGGTAAAAATTCTTGGCGCTCACAAGAAACATCCGACCGATACCGAAATAATTCACGAGACAGATACTCTCAAAACAAAACCAGAAATTCTAGAGGCCAATACAGACACGACTCAAACGGCAGATACAGAAATTACTCAAATGACAAATATAGAAATCATTCGAGAAACCGATCAAACGACAGATACAGAAACTATTCAAACGACAGATACTCAAACGACAGATATAGAAATCGTTCAAATGACAGATATTCAAACGACAGATACTCAAACGACGAATACCGAAATTATTCAGACGACAGGTACAGAGATAACTCTAACGACAGATACAGAAACTATTCAAACGATAGATACTCAAACGACAGATACAGAAATCGTTCAAACGACAGATATTCAAACGACAGGTACAGAAATAACTCTAACGACAGATACAGAAATCGTTCAAACGACAGATACTCAAACGACAGATCCAGAAATTATTTAAACGACAGATACAGAGATTACTCGAACGACAGACATACCAATTATTCAAACAGAAGTAATTCGAACGACAGACACAAAAACTACTCCCGAGATAAACACAGAGACAATTCCCAAAATCGATACAGAAACAACTCATTTGACCAACACCAAAACGAATATCAAGAACGACCTAATACGGACTCAAATGCCGAGCAACGAAATTCTCAAAATAATTCACCCGGTAGAAATACCCCGACAAAATCAAGAACGAACAGCACAGAACACATTGATACACTTTTCGAAAAAGTAGACCTAAAAAACTAAGACAACGTCTCGCGGAAAAGTGCGACACGAGACCCATCACTAGAGCGCTAAAAACATTCAACAACAATCCTCAAACCAATAACGCATCAATTCATACAACCAACGTATCCAAAAATAACACAGAACGACTACAAAACCTTAAATCATTGCTTCATTTAGACCACCTCAATAACGAAGAGAAAGAACATATTTTTCAACTAGTTTCTGAATACCCAAAACTCTTTTTCCTACCCAACGACGAACTTGGTCACACAACAATAACACAACATAAAATTCCCACGACAGACAACAAACCTATCAACACAAAACAATACCGATTTCCACCTGTACACAAAAAAGAGATCCAAACGCAAGTCAATAATTTATTGGAGAAAAACATCATCCAACCTTCCCTCTCACCCTATAACTCACCAGTTTGGGTCGTACCCAAAAAGGCAGACTCACAGGGCAAAAAGAGATGGCGAATGGTTATCGATTTTCGCAAATTAAACGCGGAAACAATATCCGATGCTTATCCATTACCGAGTATCGTAGATATTCTGGACCAATTGGGCAAAGCGCGATACTTCTCGATTTTTGACTTAGCGTCCGGCTTCCATCAAATCGAAATGGATCCCGACCACAAACAAAAAACCGCATTTTCAACGGCAAACGGACATTTTGAGTTCAACCGTATGCCATTTGGGTTGAAAAATGCGCCCGCAACATTCCAACGATTGATGGATGTCGTATTATCAGGACTCCAGGGTAACGACCTGTTCGTATACCTGGACGACATTGTTATTTACGCTAACACTCTCGAGGAACATGCGACAAAATTTCGGCGATTAGCGAAACGCCTAACCGAAGCAGGTTTAACCTTGCAAACCGATAAATGTCAATTTTTGCGAACAGAAGTCACATATTTAGGACACACAATTACGGAAGAAGGCGTAAAACCCAACAACACAATAGTAAAATCCATAACAGAATTCACACCACCAACTGATAAAAAAAGCATAAAACAATTCACAGCACTTGCAGGTTATTATAGACGTTTCATTAGAGACTTCGCAAAGATCGCAGCACCACTAACAAAACAATTGAAAAAAGATGTGAAATTCCAATGGACAGACGAATGCCAAAAAGCATTCGAATTACTCAAAAACAAAATTATAGAACGTCCAATTTTGCGTTATCCCGATTTTGAAAAACCATTCACACTTACCACAGACGCTTCAGACTACGCCATAGGCGCAGTCCTAAGTCAGGAATATAATAAATTCAACCACCCCGTAGCATTCTATTCAAAAACACTCTCGAAACCACAACAAGCGTACGACACAATGAGAAAAGAATTGTTAGCAGTAGTCTTCGCAGTAGAACATTTTCGCCCGTATCTATACGGTAGACAATTCACATTGATTACAGATAATAGAGCTTTAACATATTTAAATAACAAATCCGACTTGCCACAGCAGCTTCAGCGCTGGCAAATGACCCTCAACGATTACGATTTTAAAATACAACACCAACCCGGAAAATTAAACCACGTCGCAGATGCACTATCCAGAAACCCCATTGCCGTCATGCCTATCAGACAAAGAGACAGTTCTTCAAAAGAAGAAAACACCTCAAAAAGACCGAAACACTCACACCAGCCAAACACACGACAACGCTCTGATTCAGACGAAGAATCAGGCAACCCAACACCCAAAAAGAAACAACAAGACGGACAGAAAACAGAAAGTGAAAACGAACATGAAAACAACACACAATCTAAATCAGACCCAAAAATCGACGATGAATCTCCACAAACAGAAGAGGAAACAAATATAGGAAAAGATAGCACAGACGTCATCACAGAAACAGAAGCAACGGAGGAGGAACTCACAAAAAATATAACGACCCGGAAACGCACAAGGAACAATACGACAAAGGAAGCAAAGACGAAAAACAGGCGCAAACGACCAAGGACACGAGATGAAGCAACAACGGAAAAATATAACAAAAACAAGAAAAAGATTAACAAATTGAATGAAGAGAATGAAGAACAAAATGCACAACGGCAAGTGCAGCCGAACCCTAACGAGGAAAACATTAATGAATCAAATGAAGAAAATGAAGAACGAAACGCACAAGCGCAGATGCAACCGAACTTAAACAAGAAAAAGATTAATGAATCAAACGAAGAAAATAAGGAACGAGATGCACAGACGCAAGCGCAACCGAACTTCACCAACGAAGAAATTAACGCCTCAAAGGAAGAGAATCGACAGCGAAATGCACAGCCGCAAGTGCAGCCGAATTTTAGATCACCATCACCACCACGAATGCCCATAAAGAAGCCAAAACGTATCACGAACATAGGACCATACTCACCGGAAATGACACCCGAATACTTCGATTCGTTAGCAGAGTCACCTTCAAATAACAACGATGAAGTAAATCTATCTCCTGAAGGAAATATCGGAAATAACATCAACCTTCCAGTAGAAGTACCACAGTTGCACAACACACAAGCAACAATCGAGCCAACATTTCGATCACCACCCGAAAATGTTGAACGACTCACGAGGCAAACCTCTACACAAGCAGAGCCAAACAGTAATTCATCAAAAACAATATCAGACGAAAATAGCTCAAGTGGAAACAACGTAACAGAGGCCGACAGTGATACTCCATTTGTACCATCACAGTACTACAGGAAGAAAATGACACACAGAGAATCTCGCCCCGCAACTAGAAGGACAGAAATAACGGAAGATGTAACAAACAAAAACAAAATTGTCACCACACAGAAAAATATCTTAGCACAAAAAGACAATATCGCATACTTCCTATCAGCAGACTGTACAATGAATACGATGATATCAGAAATTCTACAGGAAAAAGGCAGAATCAACCAACAATCACTTTTGGACTGTAACCCCCAAACTGGCGACATTCTAATTACTCGCCGAGGAATCACTTGCTATTTCACAATCATCTGTAAACAGAAATCAACAGATCCACTGTCCATCACAGAACTTCGAAATTGCTTAAAAACACTATTCGAAGTATTTAAGAAATTACAGCTAGAGACATGTACAATCCCAAAGGACCCTAAAATTCTAAATCCGTTCGTTTGGGAATACATCAAATCATTCGTACGAGAAAAATCAACGAATTCACGCACAAACATTACATTATGCAATGGTCTACTGTCAGTACCTCCACAACCACGCAGGAAAGATATTATCCAAGAGTTTCACAGCTCAACAATCGGTGGACATAACGGACTATCGAAAACATATAATCGAATCCTATCACAATACTACTGGAAAAACCTCAAAAACGACATTCGAGAATTCATCAAATACTGTTTCGATTGTCAAAAGAACAAACTGGTACGAGTGAAAGATAAAGCACCCATGATCATCACCGACTCTCCAGCAGAACCGTTCGACAAGGTCGCAATCGATATCGTAGGACCCTTACCAAAAACCACACAGGGACACGAATATATCTTGACCATTTTAGACCTCTTCAGTAAATTCACCATAGCAGTTCCATTAAAACATCAAACTTCTACGGATATCGCTAAAGCACTTACTACAGCTTTAATAACAACATTTGGTGCTCCTCGAGCGATACTGTCCGACCAAGGAAGAAACTTTATGTCTGACACATTCAAACAATTCGCTGAACTCTTTCAAATTCGACAATACAAAACAACAGCGTACCATCCTCAATCAAATGGCGCATTAGAACGATATCACCACAGCCTCACTGAATTCCTAAAACATTTCACTGACGACAATCGCAATTGGGACGAACTCCTTACACTCGCAACATTCTCTCACAACACAAGCACACACGAAAGCAGCGGATTCACACCATACGAACTCGTCTTCGGAAGAACAGCCCGTACACCTTCAGAATTTCCACCTCCAGAAACAACAATAACATACGACGACTACATGACAAACCTCACGAACAACTTAAAAAAGACACGACAAGTCGCATGGGAAAAACAAATCAAATTTAAAGAAAGAACAAAACGATATTACGATAAAAGAGTAATAGAACCGAAATATGAAAAAGGACAACTAGTATTCCTCATAAAGGAACCAAGAAAAGGAAAACTCGATCCCCATTATGTAGGACCATTTAAAATCTTAGAAGTATTAGATAAACATAATGTTAAGTTAGAAATTAAGGACGATAAAACGAAAATAGTACACATAGACAAAATAAAAATGGCACATGTTACAGATGCCACCCACACGCCTCAAGCGGCAACCCCTTAATAACAGGTACACAACTCGTACAAAACCCAGGCACGTTTTGCCTTCATCAAATCAGCATTCAGCTATACAGCAATCTCAGAAAACTACGAAAAATATTTCAACCTTGAAACTTTAACAAATTGTAAAATCACAATGTCGTACTACGTATGCAACCAGGTCAACCCCGTCCAACAAGTAGACGAAAACACCCAGTGCGAAACTCAACTCCTCTCAAACCCTCAATTCAAAAATCTAGCAGTATGTGACATTCGACTGAAAACACTCCGCCATACCTATTGGTCCAGGATCCCAGATACAAACACATGGCTCTTTGCAGCACCACAATCAGAAAATCTTTACGTTAACTGCGATAACCATCAGGCATCTATTCACACAATCAAAGATACTGGCACCTTAAATATTAGCCCGCCATGCCAAGCAAAAACCCGTACGACTCAACTTACACCATCCATCGACATAACATCCTCGACACAGACAAATTTCTCTACAACCCTAATACTGAACATGTCAAAAATAATAGAAAACTCAATCCAAAACGACGTACACCCATTAAATATCAGTGCAATCCTCCTAGAAACAGAACAATTTATACACTCCTTAGAATCAGATGCAATAAATAACGATTTAACAAAAACCAAATAGCATTAAAAACAGTTATGAACATAACCAAACTACACACCTAACCATATATTATTAACCAAATATATCTAATCATATAATCATATATACTTAATCATATATACCTATAATTTCTTTACCTTATCTTTCTTTTTACAATAAACTTTAATTATACCTAAAACTTTATTCATTCAACCCACAAACCAACACCCACATAAACCAACCAACCAATCCTAGATAACATACCTCTTCTACTAACCAACAAGCTAATAAAAGATTTAGAATGTTCTAGCAGCCTCACCACGACGAACAATAATAACAAAAAGGAAACAAATAATAATCAAGACCAAACACAAAATACACAAGCTAGACCAAATATAAGCCAATAACCAGGACGAATAATCAAGGACATATTCAAAATAAAACACATAACCAAGGCAAAACATAAAATACACCATTCAAAAAAAAAAAAATTCAAACGAAACAAGGATCAATCAACCAAACGGCAAATAACCACTTCATACACTTATACGTCATACATATAACCACACAAACCTACCCTCTCACCGTAATAAACCACCACCCACTAACCCAAAGAATAATGCATCTTTATAAGTTACAGATAAAAAACAGCAATTTCGACAGGAACCTTTACGGAAATCAACAGAACGACCAATATAAAAACAAGGAGATACAACCACACACGCAAACACCACAAACTATTTAAAAAACAAATTATATAAAATCGCACACTCAAATCAAAATTCTTTTTGTAAACAAACTACTTAAAATTATATAGAAGCACATAACACAAACAAAATTTTGTAAAACGGATGCAGGAGCATCCATTCTTTTCCCAAGAAGGGGAGTGTAACGGTCCCACATTCTATTCCCACTGTTCTCACCTACTCCTAATCTCTTTTCCCGCTAACTCCCAATTCCGCTGACTCCACAGTCCCACGGTCCCTTATCACCCTCACGCGACATCCCCTCAACTCCTAAAACTCTTTCTTCAAACCCTTTCTCCCAGCATCTTCCATCATCTAAATCAGTTCTCCTCCGACTTCCTAACCAGCTAGACCTTTCCTCCATTTAATAAATCACCTATCTTTTACACCGCAAACAAGCGTATAATTATTACATCATTACCGCTCAGCACCGTCACACGAAAAAAAGTTGAATTTTTTTTTTTTTTTTTTTTTTTCCCTCTCTACAATCACGTTCAATGCTCCAGAGCAGAACTTCGTGCCGAGTCGGGGCGCGCGTTGGATCTACGCCCCGATCGGTCCACGCGCCGTCTCCGAGCCCCGATCGGTCCACACGCCGTCTTCGAGCCCCGATCGGTCTACGCGTCGTCTCCTAAGCCCCGATCGGTCTACGCGCCGTCTCCGAGCCCCGATCGGTCCACGCGCCGTCTTCGAGCCCCGATCGGTCTACGCGTCGTCTCCTAAGCCCCGATCGGTCTACGCGTCGTCTCCGAAGCCCCGATCGGTCTACGCGCCGTCTCCGAGCCTCGATCGGTCTACGCGCCCGACCAACACTAGAGACGACGCGAAAAAAAGTTGAATTTTTTTTTTTTTTTTTTTTTTCCCTCTCTACAATCACGTTCAATGCTCCAGAGCAGAACTTCGTGCCGAGTCGGGGCGCGCGTCGGATCTACGCCCCGATCGGTCCACGCGCCGTCTTCGAGCCCCGATCGGTCCACACGCCGTCTTCGAGCCCCGATCGGCCTACGCGTCGTCTCCGAAGCCCCGATCGGTCTACGCGCCGTCTCCGAGCCCCGATCGGTCTACGCGCCCGACCAACACTAGAGACGACGCAAAAAAAAGTTGAATTTTTTTTTTTTTTTTTTTTTTTTCCCTCTACAATCACGTTCAATGCTCCAGAGCAGAACTTCGTGCCGAGTCGGGGCGCGCGTCGGATCTACGCCCCGATCGGTCTACGCGCCGTCTCGAGCCCCGATCGGTCCACGCGCCGTCTCCGAGCCCCGATCGGTCTAGGCGCCCGACCGACACTAGAGACGACGCGAAAAAAAAGTTGAATTTTTTTTTTTTTTTTTTTTTTTTCCCTCTCTACAATCACGTTCAATGCTCTAGAGCAGAACTTCGTGCCGAGTCGGGGCGCGCGTTGGATCTACGCCCCGATCGGTCCACGCGCCGTCTTCGAGCCCCGATCGGTCCACACGCCGTCTTCGAGCCCCGATCGGTCTACGCGTCGTCTCCTAAGCCCCGATCGGTCTACGCGCCGTCTTCGAGCCCCGATCGGTCTACGCGTCGTCTCCTAAGCCCCGATCGGTCTACGCGCCGTCTCCGAGCCCCGATCGGCCCACGCGCCGTCTTCGAGCTCCGATCGGTCTACGCGTCGTCTCCTAAGCCCCGATCGGTCCA
>CAXFZK010000510.1:0-44111 GCA_964007305.1 Netelia melanura
CCACCAGATGAACCGGCGCCTCCACCCACACGTTTTAGCACGTTGAGAAAATTGAAAGGCGCCACCACCAGATGAACGGGCGCCTCCACCCACACGTTTTAGCACGTTTAGAAAATTGAAAGGCGCCTCCACCAGATGAACCGGCGCCTCTACCTGATGAACCGGCGCCTCCACCCACACGTTTTAGCACGTTTAGAAAATTGAAAGGCGCCTCCACCAGATGAACCGTCGCCTCTATCAGATGAACCGGCGCCTCCACCCACACGTTTTAGCACGTTTAGAAAATTGAAAGGCGCCTCCACCAGATGAACCGGCGCCTCCACCCACACGTTTTAGCACCTTTAAAAAATTGAAAGGCGCCTCCACCAGATGAACCGGTGCCTCCACCCACACGTTTTAGCACGTTTAGAAAATTGAAAGGCGCCTCCACCAGATGAACCGGCGCCTCCACCCACACGTTTTAGCACGTTTAGAAAATTGAAAGGCGCCTCCACCAGATGAACCGGCGCCTCTACCTGATGAACCGGCGCCTCCACCCACACGTTTTAGCACGTTTAGAAAATTGAAAGGCGCCTCCACCAGATGAACCGGCGCCTCTATCAGATGAACCGGCGCCTCCACCCACACGTTTTAGCACGTTTAGAAAATTGAAAGGCGCCTCCACCAGATGAACCGGCGCCTCCACCCACACGTTTTAGCACCTTTAAAAAATTGAAAGGCGCCTCCACCAGATGAACCGGTGCCTCCACCCACACGTTTTAGCACGTTTAGAAAATTGAAAGGCGCCTCCACCAGATGAACCGGCGCCTCCACCCACACGTTTTAGCACGTTTAGAAAATTGAAAGGCGCCTCCACCAGATGAACCGGCGCCTCCACCCACACGTTTTAGCACGTTTAGAAAATTGAAAGGCGCCTCCACCAGATGAACCGGCGCCTCCACCCACACGTTTTAGCACGTTGAGAAAATTGAAAGGCGCCACCACCAGATGAACGGGCGCCTCCACCCACACGTTTTAGCACGTTTAGAAAATTGAAAGGCGCCTCCACCAGATGAACCGGCGCCTCCACCCACACGTTTTAGCACGTTTAGAAAATTGAAAGGCGCCTCCACCAGATGAACCGGCGCCTCCACCCACCCGTTACAACACCTTTATAAAATTGAAAGGCGCCTCCACCAGATGAACCGGCGCCTCCACCCACACGTTTTAGCACGTTAAGAAAATTGAAAGGCGCCTCCACCAGATGAACCGGCGCCTCCACCCACACGTTTTAGCACGTTTAGAAAATTGAAAGGCGCCTCCACCAGATGAACCGGCGCCTCCACCCACACGTTTTAGCACGTTTAGAAAATTGAAAGGCGCCTCCACCAGATGAACCGGCGCCTCCACCCACACGTTTTAGCACGTTTAGAAAATTGAAAGGCGCCTCCACCAGATGAACCGGCGCCTCTACCAGATGAACCGGCGCCGCCACCCACACGTTTTAGCACGTTTAGAAAATTGAAAGGCGCCTACACCAGATGAACCGGCGCCTCCACCCACACGTTACAACACCTTTATAAAATTGAAAGGCGCCTCCACCAGATGAACCGGCGCCTCCACCCACACGTTACAACACCTTTATAAAATTGAAAGGCGCCTCCACCAGATGAACCGGCGCCTCCACCCACACGTTACAACACCTTTATAAAATTGAAAGGCGCCTCCACCAGATGAACCGGCGCCTCCACCCACACGTTTTAGCACGTTTAGAAAATTGAAAGGCGCCTCCACCAGATGAACCGGCGCCTCCACCCACACGTTACAACACCTTTATAAAATTGAAAGGCGCCTCCACCAGATGAACCGGCGCCTCCACCCACACGTTACAACACCTTTATAAAATTGAAAGGCGCCTCCACCAGATGAACCGGCGCCTCCACCCACACGTTACAACACCTTTATAAAATTGAAAGGCGCCTCCACCAGATGAACCGGCGCCTCCACCCACACGTTTTAGCACGTTTAGAAAATTGAAAGGCGCCTCCACCAGATGAACCGGCGCCTCCACCCACACGTTTTAGCACGTTTAGAAAATTGAAAGGCGCCTCCACCAGATGAACCGGCGCCTCCACCCACACGTTTTAGCACGTTTAGAAAATTGAAAGGCGCCTCCACCAGATGAACCGGCGCCTCCACCCACACATTTTAGCACGTTTAGAAAATTGAAAGGCGCCTCCACCAGATGAACCGGCGCCTCCACCCACACGTTTTAGCACGTTTAGAAAATTGAAAGGCGCCTCCACCAGATGAACCGGCGCCTCCACCCACACGTTTTAGCACGTTTAGAAAATTGAAAGGCGCCTCCACCAGATGAACCGGCGCCTCCACCCACACGTTTTAGCACGTTTAGAAAATTGAAAGGCGCCTCCACCAGATGAACGGGCGCCTCCACCCACACGTTTTAGCACGTTTAGAAAATTGAAAGGCGCCTCCACCAGATGAACCGGCGCCTCCACCCACACGTTTTAGCACGTTTAGAAAATTGAAAGGCGCCTCCACCAGATGAACCGGCGCCTCCACCCACACGTTTTAGCACGTTGAGAAAATTGAAAGGCGCCACCACCAGATGAACGGGCGCCTCCACCCACACGTTTTAGCACGTTTAGAAAATTGAAAGGCGCCTCCACCAGATGAACCGGCGCCTCTACCTGATGAACCGGCGCCTCCACCCACACGTTTTAGCACGTTTAGAAAATTGAAAGGCGCCTCCACCAGATGAACCGTCGCCTCTATCAGATGAACCGGCGCCTCCACCCACACGTTTTAGCACGTTTAGAAAATTGAAAGGCGCCTCCACCAGATGAACCGGCGCCTCCACCCACACGTTTTAGCACCTTTAAAAAATTGAAAGGCGCCTCCACCAGATGAACCGGTGCCTCCACCCACACGTTTTAGCACGTTTAGAAAATTGAAAGGCGCCTCCACCAGATGAACCGGCGCCTCCACCCACACGTTTTAGCACGTTTAGAAAATTGAAAGGCGCCTCCACCAGATGAACCGGCGCCTCTACCTGATGAACCGGCGCCTCCACCCACACGTTTTAGCACGTTTAGAAAATTGAAAGGCGCCTCCACCAGATGAACCGGCGCCTCTATCAGATGAACCGGCGCCTCCACCCACACGTTTTAGCACGTTTAGAAAATTGAAAGGCGCCTCCACCAGATGAACCGGCGCCTCCACCCACACGTTTTAGCACCTTTAAAAAATTGAAAGGCGCCTCCACCAGATGAACCGGTGCCTCCACCCACACGTTTTAGCACGTTTAGAAAATTGAAAGGCGCCTCCACCAGATGAACCGGCGCCTCCACCCACACGTTTTAGCACGTTTAGAAAATTGAAAGGCGCCTCCACCAGATGAACCGGCGCCTCCACCCACACGTTTTAGCACGTTTAGAAAATTGAAAGGCGCCTCCACCAGATGAACCGGCGCCTCCACCCACACGTTTTAGCACGTTTAGAAAATTGAAAGGCGCCTCCACCAGATGAACCGGCGCCTCCACCCACACATTTTAGCACGTTTAGAAAATTGAAAGGCGCCTCCACCAGATGAACCGGCGCCTCCACCCACACGTTTTAGCACGTTTAGAAAATTGAAAGGCGCCTCCACCAGATGAACCGGCGCCTCCACCCACACGTTTTAGCACGTTTAGAAAATTGAAAGGCGCCTCCACCAGATGAACCGGCGCCTCCACCCACACGTTTTAGCACGTTTAGAAAATTGAAAGGCGCCTCCACCAGATGAACGGGCGCCTCCACCCACACGTTTTAGCACGTTTAGAAAATTGAAAGGCGCCTCCACCAGATGAACCGGCGCCTCCACCCACACGTTTTAGCACGTTTAGAAAATTGAAAGGCGCCTCCACCAGATGAACCGGCGCCTCCACCCACACGTTTTAGCACGTTGAGAAAATTGAAAGGCGCCACCACCAGATGAACGGGCGCCTCCACCCACACGTTTTAGCACGTTTAGAAAATTGAAAGGCGCCTCCACCAGATGAACCGGCGCCTCTACCTGATGAACCGGCGCCTCCACCCACACGTTTTAGCACGTTTAGAAAATTGAAAGGCGCCTCCACCAGATGAACCGTCGCCTCTATCAGATGAACCGGCGCCTCCACCCACACGTTTTAGCACGTTTAGAAAATTGAAAGGCGCCTCCACCAGATGAACCGGCGCCTCCACCCACACGTTTTAGCACCTTTAAAAAATTGAAAGGCGCCTCCACCAGATGAACCGGTGCCTCCACCCACACGTTTTAGCACGTTTAGAAAATTGAAAGGCGCCTCCACCAGATGAACCGGCGCCTCCACCCACACGTTTTAGCACGTTTAGAAAATTGAAAGGCGCCTCCACCAGATGAACCGGCGCCTCTACCTGATGAACCGGCGCCTCCACCCACACGTTTTAGCACGTTTAGAAAATTGAAAGGCGCCTCCACCAGATGAACCGGCGCCTCTATCAGATGAACCGGCGCCTCCACCCACACGTTTTAGCACGTTTAGAAAATTGAAAGGCGCCTCCACCAGATGAACCGGCGCCTCCACCCACACGTTTTAGCACCTTTAAAAAATTGAAAGGCGCCTCCACCAGATGAACCGGTGCCTCCACCCACACGTTTTAGCACGTTTAGAAAATTGAAAGGCGCCTCCACCAGATGAACCGGCGCCTCCACCCACACGTTTTAGCACGTTTAGAAAATTGAAAGGCGCCTCCACCAGATGAACCGGCGCCTCCACCCACACGTTTTAGCACGTTTAGAAAATTGAAAGGCGCCTCCACCAGATGAACCGGCGCCTCCACCCACACGTTTTAGCACGTTGAGAAAATTGAAAGGCGCCACCACCAGATGAACGGGCGCCTCCACCCACACGTTTTAGCACGTTTAGAAAATTGAAAGGCGCCTCCACCAGATGAACCGGCGCCTCCACCCACACGTTTTAGCACGTTTAGAAAATTGAAAGGCGCCTCCACCAGATGAACCGGCGCCTCCACCCACCCGTTACAACACCTTTATAAAATTGAAAGGCGCCTCCACCAGATGAACCGGCGCCTCCACCCACACGTTTTAGCACGTTAAGAAAATTGAAAGGCGCCTCCACCAGATGAACCGGCGCCTCCACCCACACGTTTTAGCACGTTTAGAAAATTGAAAGGCGCCTCCACCAGATGAACCGGCGCCTCCACCCACACGTTTTAGCACGTTTAGAAAATTGAAAGGCGCCTCCACCAGATGAACCGGCGCCTCCACCCACACGTTTTAGCACGTTTAGAAAATTGAAAGGCGCCTCCACCAGATGAACCGGCGCCTCTACCAGATGAACCGGCGCCGCCACCCACACGTTTTAGCACGTTTAGAAAATTGAAAGGCGCCTACACCAGATGAACCGGCGCCTCCACCCACACGTTTTAGCACGTTTGGAAAATTGAAAGGCGCCTCCACCAGATGAACCGGCGCCTCCACCCACACGTTTTAGCACGTTTAGAAAATTGAAAGGCGCCTCCACCAGATGAACCGGCGCCTCCACCCACACGTTACAACACCTTTATAAAATTGAAAGGCGCCTCCACCAGATGAACCGGCGCCTCCACCCACACGTTACAACACCTTTATAAAATTGAAAGGCGCCTCCACCAGATGAACCGGCGCCTCCACCCACACGTTTTAACACGTTTAGAAAATTGAAAGGCGCCTCCACCAGATGAACCGGCGCCTCCACCCACACGTTTTAGCACGTTTAGAAAATTGAAAGGCGCCTCCACCAGATGAACCGGCGCCTCCACCCACACGTTTTAGCACGTTTAGAAAATTGAAAGGCGCCTCCACCAGATGAACCGGCGCCTCCACCCACACGTTTTAGCACGTTTAGAAAATTGAAAGGCGCCTCCACCAGATGAACCGGCGCCTCCACCCACACGTTTTAGCACGTTTAGAAAATTGAAAGGCGCCTCCACCAGATGAACCGGCGCCTCCACCCACACGTTTTAGCACGTTTAGAAAATTGAAAGGCGCCTCCACCAGATGAACCGGCGCCTCCACCCACACGTTTTAGCACGTTTAGAAAATTGAAAGGCGCCTCCACCAGATGAACCGGCGCCTCCACCCACACATTTTAGCACGTTTAGAAAATTGAAAGGCGCCTCCACCAGATGAACCGGCGCCTCCACCCACACGTTTTAGCACGTTTAGAAAATTGAAAGGCGCCTCCACCAGATGAACCGGCGCCTCCACCCACACGTTTTAGCACGTTTAGAAAATTGAAAGGCGCCTCCACCAGATGAACCGGCGCCTCCACCCACACGTTTTAGCACGTTTAGAAAATTGAAAGGCGCCTCCACCAGATGAACGGGCGCCTCCACCCACACGTTTTAGCACGTTTAGAAAATTGAAAGGCGCCTCCACCAGATGAACCGGCGCCTCCACCCACACGTTTTAGCACGTTTAGAAAATTGAAAGGCGCCTCCACCAGATGAACCGGCGCCTCCACCCACACGTTTTAGCACGTTGAGAAAATTGAAAGGCGCCACCACCAGATGAACGGGCGCCTCCACCCACACGTTTTAGCACGTTTAGAAAATTGAAAGGCGCCTCCACCAGATGAACCGGTGCCTCCACCCACACGTTTTAGCACGTTTAGAAAATTGAAAGGCGCCTCCACCAGATGAACCGGCGCCTCCACCCACACGTTTTAGCACGTTTAGAAAATTGAAAGGCGCCTCCACCAGATGAACCGGCGCCTCCACCCACACGTTTTAGCACGTTTAGAAAATTGAAAGGCGCCTCCACCAGATGAACCGGCGCCTCCACCCACACGTTTTAGCACGTTTAGAAAATTGAAAGGCGCCTCCACCAGATGAACCGGCGCCTCCACCCACACGTTTTAGCACGTTTAGAAAATTGAAAGGCGCCTCCACCAGATGAACCGGCGCCTCCACCCACACGTTACAACACCTTTATAAAATTGAAAGGCGCCTCCACCAGATGAACCGGCGCCTCCACCCACACGTTACAACACCTTTATAAAATTGAAAGGCGCCTCCACCAGATGAACCGGCGCCTCCACCCACACGTTTTAACACGTTTAGAAAATTGAAAGGCGCCTCCACCAGATGAACCGGCGCCTCCACCCACACGTTTTAGCACGTTTAGAAAATTGAAAGGCGCCTCCACCAGATGAACCGGCGCCTCCACCCACACGTTTTAGCACCTTTAAAAAATTGAAAGGCGCCTCCACGAGATGAACCGGTGCCTCCACCCACACGTTTTAGCACGTTTAGAAAATTGAAAGGCGCCTCCACCAGATGAACCGGCGCCTCCACCCACACGTTTTAGCACGTTTAGAAAATTGAAAGGCGCCTCCACCAGATGAACCGGCGCCTCTACCTGATGAACCGGCGCCTCCACCCACACGTTTTAGCACGTTTAGAAAATTGAAAGGCGCCTCCACCAGATGAACCGGCGCCTCTATCAGATGAACCGGCGCCTCCACCCACACGTTTTAGCACGTTTAGAAAATTGAAAGGCGCCTCCACCAGATGAACCGGCGCCTCCACCCACACGTTACAACACCTTTATAAAATTGAAAGGCGCGTCCACTAGATGAACCGGCGCTTCCACCCACACGTTTTAGCACGTTTAGAAAATTGAAAGGCGCGTCCACTAGATGAACCGGCGCTTCCACCCACACGTTTTAGCACGTTTAGAAAATTGAAAGGCGCCTCCACCAGATGAACCGGCGCCTCTACCAGATGATCCGGCGCCTCCACCCACACGTTTTAGCACGTTTAGAAAATTGAAAGGCGCCTCCACCAGATGAACCGGCGCCTCCACCCACACGTTTTAGCACGTTTAGAAAATCGAAAGGCGCCTCCACCAGATGAACCGGCGCCTCCACCCACACGTTTTAGCACGTTTAGAAAATTGAAAGGCGCCTCCACCAGATGAACCGGCGCCTCCACCCGCACGTTTTAGCACGTTTAGAAAATTGAAAGGCGCCTCCACCAGATGAACCGGCGCCTCTACCTGATGAACCGGCGCCTCCACCCACACGTTTTAGCACGTTTAGAAAATTGAAAGGCGCCTCCACCAGATGAACCGGCGCCTCCACCCACACGTTTTAGCACGTTTAGAAAATTGAAAGGCGCCTCCACCAGATGAACCGGCGCCTCCACCCACACGTTTTAGCACGTTTAGAAAATTGAAAGGCGCCTCCACCAGATGAACCGGCGCCTCCACCCACACGTTTTAGCACGTTTAGAAAATTGAAAGGCGCCTCCACCAGATGACCGGGCGCCTCCACCCACACGTTTTAGCACGTTTAGAAAATTGAAAGGCGCCTCCACCAGATGAACCGGCGCCTCCACCCACACGTTTTAGCACGTTTAGAAAATTGAAAGGCGCCTCCACCCACACGTTTTAGCACGTTTAGAAAATTGAAAGGCGCCTCCACCAGATGAACCGGCGCCTCCACCCACACGTTTTAGCACGTTTAGAAAATTGAAAGGCGCCTCCACCAGATGAACCGGCGCCTCTACCAGATGAACATGCGCCTCCACCCACACGTTTTAGCACCTTTAAAAAATTGATAGGCGCCTCCACCAGATGAACCGGCGCCTCCACCCACACGTTTTAGCGCGTTTAGAAAATTGAAAGGCGCCTCCACCAGATGAACCGGCGCCTCTACCAGATGAACCGGCGCCTCCACCCATACGTTTTAGCACGTTTAGAAAATTGAAAGGCGCCTCCACCAGATGAACCGGCGCCTCTACCCACACGTTTTAGCACGTTTAGAAAATTGAAAGGCGCAACCACCAGATGAACGGGCGCCTCCACCCACACGTTTTAGCACGTTTAGAAAATTGAAAGGCGCCTCCACCAGATGAACCGGCGCCTCCACCAACACGTTTTAGCACGTTTAGAAAATTGAAAGGCGCCTCCACCAGATGAACCGGCGCCTCCACCCACCCGTTACAACACCTTTATAAAATTGAAAGGCGCCTCCACCAGATGAACCGGCGCCTCCACCCACACGTTTTAGCACGTTAAGAAAATTGAAAGGCGCCTCCACCAGATGAACCGGCGCCTCCACCCACACGTTTTAGCACGTTTAGAAAATTGAAAGGCGCCTCCACCAGATGAACCGGCGCCTCCTCCCACAAGTTTTAGCACGTTAAGAAAATTGAAAGGCGCCTCCACCAGATGAACCGGCGCCTCCACCCACACGTTACAACACCTTTATAAAATTGAAAGGCGCGTCCACCAGATGAACCGGCGCCTCCACCCGCACGTTTTAGCACGTTTAGAAAATTGAAAGGCGCCTCCACCAGATGAACCGGCGCTTCTACCAGATGAACCGGCGCCTCCACCCACACGTTTTAGCACGTTTAGAAAATTGAAAGGCGCCTCCACCAGATGAACCGGCGCCTCCACCCACACGTTTTAGCACGTTTAGAAAATTGAAAGGCGCCTCCACCAGATGAACCGGCGCCTCCACCCACACGTTTTAGCACGTTTAGAAAATTGAAACGCGCCTCCACCAGATGAACCGGCGCCTCCACCAGATGAACCGGCGCCTCCACCAACACGTTTTAGCACGTTTAGAAAATTGAAAGGCGCCTCCACCAGATGAACCGGCGCCTCCACCCACCCGTTACAACACCTTTATAAAATTGAAAGGCGCCTCCACCAGATGAACCGGCGCCTCCACCCACACGTTTTAGCACGTTAAGAAAATTGAAAGGCGCCTCCACCAGATGAACCGGCGCCTCCACCCACACGTTTTAGCACGTTTAGAAAATTGAAAGGCGCCTCCACCAGATGAACCGGCGCCTCCTCCCACACGTTTTAGCACGTTAAGAAAATTGAAAGGCGCCTCCACCAGATGAACCGGCGCCTCCACCCACACGTTACAACACCTTTATAAAATTGAAAGGCGCGTCCACCAGATGAACCGGCGCCTCCACCCGCACGTTTTAGCACGTTTAGAAAATTGAAAGGCGCCTCCACCAGATGAACCGGCGCTTCTACCAGATGAACCGGCGCCTCCACCCACACGTTTTAGCACGTTTAGAAAATTGAAAGGCGCCTCCACCAGATGAACCGGCGCCTCCACCCACACGTTTTAGCACGTTTAGAAAATTGAAAGGCGCCTCCACCAGATGAACCGGCGCCTCCACCCACACGTTTTAGCACGTTTAGAAAATTGAAACGCGCCTCCACCAGATGAACCGGCGCCTCTACCAGATGATCCTGCGCCTCCACCCACACGTTTTAGCACGTTTAGAAAATTGAAAGGCGCCTCCACCAGATGAACCGGCGCCTCCACCCACACGTTTTAGCACGTTTAGAAAATTGAAAGGCGCCTCCACCAGATGAACCGGCGCCTCCACCCACACGTTACAACACCTTTATAAAATTGAAAGGCGCCTCCACCAGATGAACCGGCGCCTCCACCCACACGTTACAACACCTTTATAAAATTGAAAGGCGCCTCCACCAGATGAACCGGCGCCTCCACCCACACGTTTTAACACGTTTAGAAAATTGAAAGGCGCCTCCACCAGATGAACCGGCGCCTCCACCCACCCGTTACAACACCTTTATAAAATTGAAAGGCGCCTCCACCAGATGAACCGGCGCCTCCACCCACACGTTTTAGCACGTTAAGAAAATTGAAAGGCGCCTCCATCAGATGAACCGGCGCCCCACCCACACGTTTTAGCACGTTTAGAAAATTGAAAGGCGCCTCCACCAGGTGAACCGGCGCCTCCACCAACACGTTTTAGCACGTTTAGAAAATTGAAAGGCGCCTCCACCAGATGAACCGGCGCCTCCACCCACACGTTACAACACCTTTATAAAATTGAAAGGCGCGTCCACTAGATGAACCGGCGCCTCCACCCACACGTTTTAGCACGTTTAGAAAATTGAAAGGCGCCTCCACCAGATGAACCGGCGCCTCTACCAGATGATCCGGCGCCTCCACCCACACGTTTTAGCACGTTTAGAAAATTGAAAGGCGCCTCCACCAGATGAACCGGCGCCTCCGCCCACACGTTTTAGCACCTTTAAAAAATTGAAAAGCGCCTCCACCAGATGAACCGGTGCCTCCACCCACACGTTTTAGCACGTTTAGAAAATTGAAAAGCGCCTCCACCAGATGAACCGGCGCCTCCACCCACACGTTTTAGCACGTTTAGAAAATTGAAAGGCGCCTCCACCAGATGAACCGGCGCCTCCGCCCACACGTTTTAGCACCTTTAAAAAATTGAAAGGCGCCTCCTCCAGATGAACCGGCGCCTCCACCCACACGTTTTAGCACGTTTAGAAAATTGAAAGGCGCCTCCACCAGATAAACGGGCGCCTCCACCCACACGTTTTAGCACGTTTAGAAAATTGAAAGGCGCCTCCACCAGATGAACCGGCGCCTCCACCCACACGTTTTAGCACGTTTAGAAAATTGAAAGGCGCCTCCACCAGATGAACCGGCGCCTCCACCCACACGTTTTAGCACGTTTAGAAAATTGAAAGGCGCCTCCACCAGATGAACCGGTGCCTCTACCAGATGAACCGGCGCCTCCACCCACACGTTTTAGCACGTTTAGAAAATTGAAAGGCGCCTCCACCAGATGAACCGGTGCCTCCACCCACACGTTTTAGCACGTTTAGAAAATTGAAAGGCGCCTCCACCAGATGAACCGGCGCCTCCACCAGATGAACCGGCGCCTCCACCCACACGTTTTAGCACGTTTAGAAAATTGAAAGGCGCCTCCACCAGATGAACGGGCGCCTCCACCCACACGTTTTAGCACGTTTAGAAAATTGAAAGGCGCCTCCACCAGATGAACCGGTGCCTCTACCAGATGAACCGGCGCCTCCACCCACACGTTTTAGCACGTTTAGAAAATTGAAAGGCGCCTCCACCAGATGAACCGGCGCCTCCACCCACACGTTTTAGCACGTTTAGAAAATTGAAAGGCGCCTCCACCAGATGAACCGGCGCCTCCACCCACACGTTTTAGCACGTTTAGAAAATTGAAAGGCGCCTCCACCAGATGAACCGGCGCCTCTACCAGATGAACCGGCGCCTCCACCCACACGTTTTATCACGTTTAGAAAATTGAAAGGCGCCTCCACCAGATGAACCGGCGCCTCCACCCACACGTTTTATCACGTTTAGAAAATTGAAAGGCGCCTCCACCAGATGAACCGGCGCCTCCACCCACACGTTTTAGCACGTTTAGAAAATTGAAAGGCGCCTCCACCAGATGAACCGGCGCCTCCACCCACACGTTTTAGCACGTTTAGAAAATTGAAAGGCGCCTCCACCAGATGAACCGGCGCCTCCGCCCACACGTTTTAGCACCTTTAAAAAATTGAAAGGCGCCTCCACCAGATGAACCGGTGCCTCCACCCACACGTTTTAGCACGTTTAGAAAATTGAAAGGCGCCTCCACCAGATGAACCGGCGCCTCCACCAGATGAACCGGCGCCTCCACCCACACGTTTTAGCACGTTTAGAAAATTGAAAGGCGCCTCCACCAGATGAACGGGCGCCTCCACCCACACGTTTTAGCACGTTTAGAAAATTGAAAGGCGCCTCCACCAGATGAACCGGCGCCTCCACCCACACGTTTTAGCACGTTTAGAAAATTGAAAGGCGCCTCCACCAGATGAACGGGCGCCTCCACCCACACGTTTTAGCACGTTTAGAAAATTGAAAGGCGCCTCCACCAGATGAACCGGCGCCTCCACCCACACGTTTTAGCACGTTTAGAAAATTGAAAGGCGCCACCACCAGATGAACCGGCGCCTCCACCCACACGTTTTAGCACGTTTAGAAAATTGAAAGGCGCCTCCACCAGATGAACGGGCGCCTCCACCCACACGTTTTAGCACGTTTAGAAAATTGAAAGGCGCCTC
The DNA here is from genome assembly GCA_964007305.1 of Netelia melanura. Lineage (NCBI taxonomy): Eukaryota > Metazoa > Arthropoda > Insecta > Hymenoptera > Ichneumonidae > Netelia > Netelia melanura. The sequence continues at coordinate 12,962 of CAXFZK010000510.1, forward strand.
CACCAGATGAACCGGCGCCTCCACCCACACGTTTCAGCACGTTTAGAAAATTGAAAGGCGCCGCCACCAGATGAACCGGCGCCTCCACCCACACGTTTTAGCACGTTTAGAAAATTGAAAGGCGCCTCCACCAGATCAACCGGCGCCTCCACCAGATGACCCGGCGCCTCCACCCACACGTTTTAGCACGTTTAGAAAATTGAAAGGCGCCTCCACCAGATGAACCGGCGCCTCCACCCACACGTTTTAGCACGTTTAGAAAATTGAAAGGCGCCTCCACCAGATGAACCGGCGCCTCCACCCACACGTTTTAGCACGTTTAGAAAATTGAAAGGCGCCTCCACCAGATGAACCGGCGCCTCCACCCACACGTTTTAGCACGTTTAGAAAATTGAAAGGCGCCTCCACCAGATGAACCGGCGCCTCCACCCCCACGTTTTAGCACGTTTAGAAAATTGAAAGGCGCCTCCACCAGATGAACCGGCGCCTCTACCAGATGAACTGGCGCCTCCACCCACACGTTTTAGCACGTTTAGAAAATTGAAAGGCGCCTCCACCAGATGAACCGGCGCCTCCACCCACACGTTTTAGCACGTTTAGAAAATTGAAAGGCGCCTCCACCAGATGAACCGGCGCCTCCACCCACACGTTTTAGCACGTTTAGAAAATTGAAAGGCGCCTCCACCAGATGAACCGGTGCCTCTACCAGATGAACCGGCGCCTCCACCCACACGTTTTAGCACGTTTAGAAAATTGAAAGGCGCCTCCACCAGATGAACCGGCGCCTCCACCCACACGTTTTAGCACGTTTAGAAAATTGAAAGGCGCCTCCACCAGATGAACCGGCGCCTCCACCCACACGTTTTAGCACGTTTAGAAAATTGAAAGGCGCCTCCACCAGATGAACCGGCGCCTTTACCAGATGAACTGGCGCCTCCACCCACACGTTTTAGCACGTTTAGAAAATTGAAAGGCGCCTCCACCAGATGAACCGGCGCCTCCACCCCCACGTTTTAGCACGTTTAGAAAATTGAAAGGCGCCTCCACCAGATGAACCGGCGCCTCTACCAGATGAACTGGCGCCTCCACCCACACGTTTTAGCACGTTTAGAAAATTGAAAGGCGCCTCCACCAGATGAACCGGCGCCTCCACCCACACGTTTTAGCACGTTTAGAAAATTGAAAGGCGCCTCCACCAGATGAACCGGCGCCTCCACCCACACGTTTTAGCACGTTTAGAAAATTGAAAGGCGCCTCCACCAGATGAACCGGTGCCTCTACCAGATGAACCGGCGCCTCCACCCACACGTTTTAGCACGTTTAGAAAATTGAAAGGCGCCTCCACCAGATGAACGGGCGCCTCCACCCACACGTTTTAGCACGTTTAGAAAATTGAAAGGCGCCTCCACCAGATGAACCGGCGCCTCCACCCACACGTTTTAGCACGTTTAGAAAATTGAAAGGCGCCACCACCAGATGAACCGGCGCCTCCACCCACACGTTTTAGCACGTTTAGAAAATTGAAAGGCGCCGCCACCAGATGAACCGGCGCCTCCACCCACACGTTTTAGCACGTTTAGAAAATTGAAAGGCGCCTCCACCAGATCAACCGGCGCCTCCACCAGATGACCCGGCGCCTCCACCCACACGTTTTAGCACGTTTAGAAAATTGAAAGGCGCCTCCACCAGATGAACCGGCGCCTCCACCCACACGTTTTAGCACGTTTAGAAAATTGAAAGGCGCCTCCACCAGATGAACCGGCGCCACTACCAGATGAACTGGCGCCTCCACCCACACGTTTTAGCACGTTTAGAAAATTGAAAGGCGCCTCCACCAGATGAACCGGCGCCTCCACCCACACGTTTTAGCACGTTTAGAAAATTGAAAGGCGCCTCCACCAGATGAACCGGCGCCTCCACCCACACGTTTTAGCACGTTTAGAAAATTGAAAGGCGCCTCCACCAGATGAACGGGCGCCTCCACCCACACGTTTTAGCACGTTTAGAAAATTGAAAGGCGCCTCCACCAGATGAACCGGCGCCTCCACCCACACGTTTTAGCACGTTTAGAAAATTGAAAGGCGCCTCCACCAGATGAACCGGCGCCTCCACCCACACGTTTTAGCACGTTTAGAAAATTGAAAGGCGCCTCCACCAGATGAACCGGCGCCTCCACCCACACGTTTTAGCACGTTTAGAAAATTGAAAGGCGCCTCCACCAGATGAACCGGCGCCTCCACCCACACGTTTTAGCACGTTTAGAAAATTGAAAGGCGCCTCCACCAGATGAACCGGCGCCTCCACCCACACGTTTTAGCACGTTTAGAAAATTGAAAGGCGCCTCCACCAGATGAACCGGCGCCTCCACCCCCACGTTTTAGCACGTTTAGAAAATTGAAAGGCGCCTCCACCAGATGAACCGGCGCCTCTACCAGATGAACTGCCGCCTCCACCCACACGTTTTAGCACGTTTAGAAAATTGAAAGGCGCCTCCACCAGATGAACCGGCGCCTCCACCCACACGTTTTAGCACGTTTAGAAAATTGAAAGGCGCCTCCACCAGATGAACCGGCGCCTCCACCCACACGTTTTAGCACGTTTAGAAAATTGAAAGGCGCCTCCACCAGATGAACCGGTGCCTCTACCAGATGAACCGGCGCCTCCACCCACACGTTTTAGCACGTTTAGAAAATTGAAAGGCGCCTCCAACAGATGAACCGGCGCCTCCACCCACACGTTTTAGCACGTTTAGAAAATTGAAAGGCGCCTCCACCAGATGAACCGGCGCCTCCACCCACACGTTTTAGCACGTTTAGAAAATTGAAAGGCGCCTCCACCAGATGAACCGGCGCCTCCACCCACACGTTTTAGCACGTTTAGAAAATTGAAAGGCGCCTCCACCAGATGAACCGGCGCCTCCACCCACACGTTTTAGCACGTTTAGAAAATTGAAAGGCGCCTCCACCAGATGAACCGGCGCCTCCACCCACACGTTTTAGCACGTTTAGAAAATTGAAAGGCGCCTCCACCAGATGAACCGGCGCCTCCACCCACACGTTTTAGCACGTTTAGAAAATTGAAAGGCGCCTCCACCAGATGAACCGGCGCCTCCACCCACACGTTTTAGCACGTTTAGAAAATTGAAAGGCGCCTCCACCAGATGAACCGGCGCCTCCACCCCCACGTTTTAGCACGTTTAGAAAATTGAAAGGCGCCTCCACCAGATGAACCGGCGCCTCTACCAGATGAACTGGCGCCTCCACCCACACGTTTTAGCACGTTTAGAAAATTGAAAGGCGCCTCCACCAGATGAACCGGCGCCTCCACCCACACGTTTTAGCACGTTTAGAAAATTGAAAGGCGCCTCCACCAGATGAACCGGCGCCTCCACCCACACGTTTTAGCACGTTTAGAAAATTGAAAGGCGCCTCCACCAGATGAACCGGTGCCTCTGCCAGATGAACCGGCGCCTCCACCCACACGTTTTAGCACGTTTAGAAAATTGAAAGGCGCCTCCACCAGATGAACCGGCGCCTCCACCCACACGTTTTAGCACGTTTAGAAAATTGAAAGGCGCCTCCACCAGATGAACCGGCGCCTCCACCCACACGTTTTAGCACGTTTAGAAAATTGAAAGGCGCCTCCACCAGATGAACCGGCGCCTCTACCAGATGAACTGGCGCCTCCACCCACACGTTTTAGCACGTTTAGAAAATTGAAAGGCGCCACCACCAGATGAACCGGCGCCTCCACCCACACGTTTTAGCACGTTTAGAAAATTGAAAGGCGCCTCCACCAGATGAACCGGCGCCTCCACCCACACGTTTTAGCACGTTTAGAAAATTGAAAGGCGCCTCCACCAGACGAACCGGCGCCTCCACCCACACGTTTTAGCACGTTTAGAAAATTGAAAGGCGCCTCCACCAGATGAACCGGCGCCTCCACCCACACGTTTTAGCACGTTTAGAAAATTGAAAGGCGCCTCCACCAGATGAACCGGCGCCTCCACCCACACGTTTTAGCACGTTTAGAAAATTGAAAGGCGCCTCCACCAGATGAACCGGTGCCTCTACCAGATGAACCGGCGCCTCCACCCACACGTTTTAGCACGTTTAGAAAATTGAAAGGCGCCTCCACCAGATGAACGGGCGCCTCCACCCACACGTTTTAGCACGTTTAGAAAATTGAAAGGCGCCTCCACCAGATGAACCGGCGCCTCCACCCACACGTTTTAGCACGTTTAGAAAATTGAAAGGCGCCACCACCAGATGAACCGGCGCCTCCACCCACACGTTTTAGCACGTTTAGAAAATTGAAAGGCGCCTCCACCAGATGAACCGGCGCCTCCACCCACACGTTTTAGCACGTTTAGAAAATTGAAAGGCGCCTCCACCAGATGAACCGGCGCCTCCACCCACACGTTTTAGCACGTTTAGAAAATTGAAAGGCGCCTCCACCAGATGAACCGGCGCCTCCACCCACACGTTTTAGCACGTTTAGAAAATTGAAAGGCGCCTCCACCAGATGAACCGGCGCCTCCACCCACACGTTTTAGCACGTTTAGAAAATTGAAAGGCGCCTCCACCAGATGAACCGGCGCCTCCACCCACACGTTTTAGCACGTTTAGAAAATTGAAAGGCGCCTCCACCAGATGAACCGGCGCCTCCACCCACACGTTTTAGCACGTTTAGAAAATTGAAAGGCGCCTCCACCAGATGAACCGGCGCCTCCACCCACACGTTTTAGCACGTTTAGAAAATTGAAAGGCGCCTCCACCAGATGAACCGGCGCCTCCACCCACACGTTTTAGCACGTTTAGAAAATTGAAAGGCGCCTCCACCAGATGAACCGGCGCCTCCACCCCCACGTTTTAGCACGTTTAGAAAATTGAAAGGCGCCTCCACCAGATGAACCGGCGCCTCTACCAGATGAACTGCCGCCTCCACCCACACGTTTTAGCACGTTTAGAAAATTGAAAGGCGCCTCCACCAGATGAACCGGCGCCTCCACCCACACGTTTTAGCACGTTTAGAAAATTGAAAGGCGCCTCCACCAGATGAACCGGCGCCTCCACCCACACGTTTTAGCACGTTTAGAAAATTGAAAGGCGCCTCCACCAGATGAACCGGTGCCTCTACCAGATGAACCGGCGCCTCCACCCACACGTTTTAGCACGTTTAGAAAATTGAAAGGCGCCTCCAACAGATGAACCGGCGCCTCCACCCACACGTTTTAGCACGTTTAGAAAATTGAAAGGCGCCTCCACCAGATGAACCGGCGCCTCCACCCACACGTTTTAGCACGTTTAGAAAATTGAAAGGCGCCTCCACCAGATGAACCGGCGCCTCCACCCACACGTTTTAGCACGTTTAGAAAATTGAAAGGCGCCTCCACCAGATGAACCGGCGCCTCCACCCACACGTTTTAGCACGTTTAGAAAATTGAAAGGCGCCTCCACCAGATGAACCGGCGCCTCCACCCACACGTTTTAGCACGTTTAGAAAATTGAAAGGCGCCTCCACCAGATGAACCGGCGCCTCCACCCACACGTTTTAGCACGTTTAGAAAATTGAAAGGCGCCTCCACCAGATGAACCGGCGCCTCCACCCACACGTTTTAGCACGTTTAGAAAATTGAAAGGCGCCTCCACCAGATGAACCGGCGCCTCCACCCCCACGTTTTAGCACGTTTAGAAAATTGAAAGGCGCCTCCACCAGATGAACCGGCGCCTCTACCAGATGAACTGGCGCCTCCACCCACACGTTTTAGCACGTTTAGAAAATTGAAAGGCGCCTCCACCAGATGAACCGGCGCCTCCACCCACACGTTTTAGCACGTTTAGAAAATTGAAAGGCGCCTCCACCAGATGAACCGGCGCCTCCACCCACACGTTTTAGCACGTTTAGAAAATTGAAAGGCGCCTCCACCAGATGAACCGGTGCCTCTGCCAGATGAACCGGCGCCTCCACCCACACGTTTTAGCACGTTTAGAAAATTGAAAGGCGCCTCCACCAGATGAACCGGCGCCTCCACCCACACGTTTTAGCACGTTTAGAAAATTGAAAGGCGCCTCCACCAGATGAACCGGCGCCTCCACCCACACGTTTTAGCACGTTTAGAAAATTGAAAGGCGCCTCCACCAGATGAACCGGCGCCTCTACCAGATGAACTGGCGCCTCCACCCACACGTTTTAGCACGTTTAGAAAATTGAAAGGCGCCACCACCAGATGAACCGGCGCCTCCACCCACACGTTTTAGCACGTTTAGAAAATTGAAAGGCGCCTCCACCAGACGAACCGGCGCCTCCACCCACACGTTTTAGCACGTTTAGAAAATTGAAAGGCGCCTCCACCAGATGAACCGGCGCCTCCACCCACACGTTTTAGCACGTTTAGAAAATTGAAAGGCGCCTCCACCAGATGAACCGGCGCCTCCACCCACACGTTTTAGCACGTTTAGAAAATTGAAAGGCGCCTCCACCAGATGAACCGGTGCCTCTACCAGATGAACCGGCGCCTCCACCCACACGTTTTAGCACGTTTAGAAAATTGAAAGGCGCCTCCACCAGATGAACGGGCGCCTCCACCCACACGTTTTAGCACGTTTAGAAAATTGAAAGGCGCCTCCACCAGATGAACCGGCGCCTCCACCCACACGTTTTAGCACGTTTAGAAAATTGAAAGGCGCCACCACCAGATGAACCGGCGCCTCCACCCACACGTTTTAGCACGTTTAGAAAATTGAAAGGCGCCTCCACCAGATGAACCGGCGCCTCCACCCACACGTTTTAGCACGTTTAGAAAATTGAAAGGCGCCTCCACCAGATGAACCGGCGCCTCCACCCACACGTTTTAGCACGTTTAGAAAATTGAAAGGCGCCTCCACCAGATGAACCGGCGCCTCCACCCACACGTTTTAGCACGTTTAGAAAATTGAAAGGCGCCTCCACCAGATGAACCGGCGCCTCCACCCACACGTTTTAGCACGTTTAGAAAATTGAAAGGCGCCTCCACCAGATGAACCGGCGCCTCCACCCACACGTTTTAGCACGTTTAGAAAATTGAAAGGCGCCTCCACCAGATGAACCGGCGCCTCCACCCACACGTTTTAGCACGTTTAGAAAATTGAAAGGCGCCTCCACCAGATGAACCGGCGCCTCCACCCACACGTTTTAGCACGTTTAGAAAATTGAAAGGCGCCTCCACCAGATGAACCGGCGCCTCCACCCACACGTTTTAGCACGTTTAGAAAATTGAAAGGCGCCTCCACCAGATGAACCGGCGCCTCCACCCACACGTTTTAGCACGTTTAGAAAATTGAAAGGCGCCTCCACCAGATGAACCGGCGCCTCCACCCCCACGTTTTAGCACGTTTAGAAAATTGAAAGGCGCCTCCACCAGATGAACCGGCGCCTCTACCAGATGAACTGGCGCCTCCACCCACACGTTTTAGCACGTTTAGAAAATTGAAAGGCGCCTCCACCAGATGAACCGGCGCCTCCACCCACACGTTTTAGCACGTTTAGAAAATTGAAAGGCGCCTCCACCAGATGAACCGGCGCCTCCACCCACACGTTTTAGCACGTTTAGAAAATTGAAAGGCGCCTCCACCAGATGAACCGGTGCCTCTACCAGATGAACCGGCGCCTCCACCCACACGTTTTAGCACGTTTAGAAAATTGAAAGGCGCCTCCACCAGATGAACCGGCGCCTCCACCCACACGTTTTAGCACGTTTAGAAAATTGAAAGGCGCCTCCACCAGATGAACCGGCGCCTCCACCCACACGTTTTAGCACGTTTAGAAAATTGAAAGGCGCCTCCACCAGATGAACCGGCGCCTCTACCAGATGAACTGGCGCCTCCACCCACACGTTTTAGCACGTTTAGAAAATTGAAAGGCGCCTCCACCAGATGAACCGGCGCCTCCACCCACACGTTTTAGCACGTTTAGAAAATTGAAAGGCGCCTCCACCAGATGAACCGGCGCCTCCACCCACACGTTTTAGCACGTTTAGAAAATTGAAAGGCGCCTCCACCAGATGAACCGGTGCCTCTACCAGATGAACCGGCGCCTCCACCCACACGTTTTAGCACGTTTAGAAAATTGAAAGGCGCCTCCACCAGATGAACCGGCGCCTCCACCCACACGTTTTAGCACGTTTAGAAAATTGAAAGGCGCCTCCACCAGATGAACCGGCGCCTCCACCCACACGTTTTAGCACGTTTAGAAAATTGAAAGGCGCCTCCACCAGATGAACCGGCGCCTCCACCCACACGTTTTAGCACGTTTAGAAAATTGAAAGGCGCCTCCACCAGATGAACCGGCGCCTCCACCCACACGTTTTAGCACGTTTAGAAAATTGAAAGGCGCCTCCACCAGATGAACCGGCGCCTCCACCCACACGTTTTAGCACGTTTAGAAAATTGAAAGGCGCCTCCACCAGATGAACCGGCGCCTCCACCCACACGTTTTAGCACGTTTAGAAAATTGAAAGGCGCCTCCACCAGATGAACCGGCGCCTCCACCCCCACGTTTTAGCACGTTTAGAAAATTGAAAGGCGCCTCCACCAGATGAACCGGCGCCTCTACCAGATGAACTGGCGCCTCCACCCACACGTTTTAGCACGTTTAGAAAATTGAAAGGCGCCTCCACCAGATGAACCGGCGCCTCTACCAGATGAACTGGCGCCTCCACCCACACGTTTTAGCACGTTTAGAAAATTGAAAGGCGCCTCCACCAGATGAACCGGCGCCTCCACCCACACGTTTTAGCACGTTTAGAAAATTGAAAGGCGCCTCCACCAGATGAACCGGCGCCTCCACCCACACGTTTTAGCACGTTTAGAAAATTGAAAGGCGCCTCCACCAGATGAACGGGCGCCTCCACCCACACGTTTTAGCACGTTTAGAAAATTGAAAGGCGCCTCCACCAGATGAACCGGCGCCTCCACCCACACGTTTTAGCACGTTTAGAAAATTGAAAGGCGCCTCCACCAGATGAACCGGCGCCTCCACCCACACGTTTTAGCACGTTTAGAAAATTGAAAGGCGCCTCCACCAGATGAACCGGCGCCTCCACCCACACGTTTTAGCACGTTTAGAAAATTGAAAGGCGCCTCCACCAGATGAACCGGTGCCTCCACCAGATGAACGGGCGCCTCCACCCACACGTTTTAGCACGTTTAGAAAATTGAAAGGCGCCACCACCAGATGAACCGGCGCCTCCACCCACACGTTTTAGCACGTTTAGAAAATTGAAAGGCGCCTCCACCAGACGAACCGGCGCCTCCACCCACACGTTTTAGCACGTTTAGAAAATTGAAAGGCGCCTCCACCAGATGAACCGGCGCCTCCACCCACACGTTTTAGCACGTTTAGAAAATTGAAAGGCGCCTCCACCAGATGAACCGGCGCCTCCACCCACACGTTTTAGCACGTTTAGAAAATTGAAAGGCGCCTCCACCAGATGAACCGGCGCCTCCACCCACACGTTTTAGCACGTTTAGAAAATTGAAAGGCGCCTCCACCAGATGAACCGGCGCCTCCACCCACACGTTTTAGCACGTTTAGAAAATTGAAAGGCGCCTCCACCAGATGAACCGGTGCCTCCACCAGATGAACGGGCGCCTCCACCCACACGTTTTAGCACGTTTAGAAAATTGAAAGGCGCCACCACCAGATGAACCGGCGCCTCCACCCACACGTTTTAGCACGTTTAGAAAATTGAAAGGCGCCTCCACCAGACGAACCGGCGCCTCCACCCACACGTTTTAGCACGTTTAGAAAATTGAAAGGCGCCTCCACCAGATGAACCGGCGCCTCCACCCACACGTTTTAGCACGTTTAGAAAATTGAAAGGCGCCTCCACCAGATGAACCGGCGCCTCCACCCACACGTTTTAGCACGTTTAGAAAATTGAAAGGCGCCTCCACCAGATGAACGGGCGCCTCCACCCACACGTTTTAGCACGTTTAGAAAATTGAAAGGCGCCTCCACCAGATGAACCGGCGCCTCCACCCACACGTTTCAGCACGTTTAGAAAATTGAAAGGCGCCGCCACCAGATGAACCGGCGCCTCCACCCACACGTTTTAGCACGTTTAGAAAATTGAAAGGCGCCTCCACCAGATGAACCGGCGCCTCCACCAGATGACCCGGCGCCTCCACCCACACGTTTTAGCACGTTTAGAAAATTGAAAGGCGCCTCCACCAGATGAACCGGCGCCTCCACCCACACGTTTTAGCACGTTTAGAAAATTGAAAGGCGCCTCCACCAGATGAACCGGCGCCACTACCAGATGAACTGGCGCCTCCACCCACACGTTTTAGCACGTTTAGAAAATTGAAAGGCGCCTCCACCAGATGAACCGGCGCCTCCACCCACACGTTTTAGCACGTTTAGAAAATTGAAAGGCGCCTCCACCAGATGAACCGGCGCCTCCACCCACACGTTTTAGCACGTTTAGAAAATTGAAAGGCGCCTCCACCAGATGAACGGGCGCCTCCACCCACACGTTTTAGCACGTTTAGAAAATTGAAAGGCGCCTCCACCAGATGAACCGGCGCCGCCACCCACACGTTTTAGCACGTTTAGAAAATTGAAAGGCGCCTCCACCAGATGAACCGGTGCCTCTACCAGATGAACCGGCGCCTCTACCTGATGAACCGGCGCCTCCACCCACACGTTTTAGCACGTTTAGAAAATTGAAAGGCGCCTCCACCAGATGAACCGGCGCCTCCACCAGATGAACCGGCGCCGCCACCCACACGTTTTAGCACGTTTAGAAAATTGAAAGGCGCCTCCACCAGATGAACCGGCGCCTCGACCCACACATTTTAGCACGTTTAGAAAATTGAAAGGCGCCTCCACCAGATGAACCGGCGCCTCCACCCACACGTTTTAGCACGTTTAGAAAATTGAAAGGCGCCTCCACCAGATGAACCGGCGCCTCCACCCACACGTTTAGCACGTTTAGAAAATTGAAAGGCGCCTCCACCAGATGAACCGGCGCCTCCACCCACACGTTTTAGCACGTTTAGAAAATTGAAAGGCGCCTCCACCAGATGAACCGGCGCCTCCACCCACACGTTTTAGCACGTTTAGAAAATTGAAAGGCGCCTCCACCAGATGAACCGGCGCCTCTACCAGATGAACTGGCGCCTCCACCCACACGTTTTAGCACGTTTAGAAAATTGAAAGGCGCCTCCACCAGATGAACCGGCGCCTCCACCCACACGTTTTAGCACGTTTAGAAAATTGAAAGGCGCCTCCACCAGATGAACCGGCGCCTCCACCCACACGTTTTAGCACGTTTAGAAAATTGAAAGGCGCCTCCACCAGATGAACGGGCGCCTCCACCCACACGTTTTAGCACGTTTAGAAAATTGAAAGGCGCCTCCACCAGATGAACCGGCGCCTCCACCCACACGTTTTAGCACGTTTAGAAAATTGAAAGGCGCCTCCACCAGATGAACCGGCGCCTCCACCCACACATTTTAGCACGTTTAGAAAATTGAAAGGCGCCTCCACCAGATGAACCGGCGCCTCCACCCACACGTTTTAGCACGTTTAGAAAATTGAAAGGCGCCTCCACCAGATGAACCGGCGCCTCCACCCACACGTTACAACACCTTTATAAAATTGAAAGGCGCCTCCACCAGATGAACCGGCGCCTCCACCCACACGTTACAACACCTTTATAAAATTGAAAGGCGCCTCCACCAGATGAACCGGCGCCTCCACCCACACGTTTTAACACGTTTATAAAATTGAAAGGCGCCCCACCAGATGAACCGGCGCCTCCACCCACCCGTTACAACACCTTTATAAAATTGAAAGGCGCCTCCACCAGATGAACCGGCGCCTCCACCCACACGTTTAGCACGTTTAGAAAATTGAAAGGCGCCTCCACCAGGTGAACCGGCGCCTCCACCAACACGTTTTAGCACGTTTAGAAAATTGAAAGGCGCCTCCACCAGATGAACCGGCGCCTCTACCAGATGAACCGGCGCCTCCACCCACACGTTTTAGCACGTTTAGAAAATTGAAAGGCGCCTCCACCAGATGAACCGGCGCCTCCACCCACACGTTTTAGCACGTTTAGAAAATTGAAAGGCGCCTCCACCAGATGAACCGGCGCCTCCACCCACACGTTTTAGCACGTTTAGAAAATTGAAAGGCGCCTCCACCTGATGACCGGGCGCCTCCACCCACACGTTTTAGCACGTTTAGAAAATTGAAAGGCGCCTCCACCAGATGAACCGGCGCCTCCACCCACACGTTTTAGCACGTTTAGAAAATTGAAAGGCGCCTCCACCCACACGTTTTAGCACGTTTAGAAAATTGAAAGGCGCCTCCACCAGATGAACCGGCGCCTCCACCCACACGTTACAACACCTTTATAAAATTGAAAGGCGCCTCCACCAGATGAACCGGCGCCTCCACCCACACGTTTTAGCACGTTTAGAAAATTGAAAGGCGCCTCCACCAGATAAACGGGCGCCTCCACCCACACGTTTTAGCACGTTTAGAAAATTGAAAGGCGCCTCCACCAGATGAACCGGCGCCTCCACCCACACGTTTTAGCACGTTTAGAAAATTGAAAGGCGCCTCCACCAGATAAACGGGCGCCTCCACCCACACGTTTTAGCACGTTTAGAAAATTGAAAGGCGCCTCCACCAGATGAACCGGCGCCTCCACCCACACGTTTTAGCACGTTTAGAAAATTGAAAGGCGCCTCCACCAGATGAACCGGCGCCTCCACCCACACGTTTTAGCACGTTTAGAAAATTGAAAGGCGCCTCCACCAGATGAACCGGCGCCTCTACCAGATGAACTGGCGCCTCCACCCACACGTTTTAGCACGTTTAGAAAATTGAAAGGCGCCTCCACCAGATGAACCGGCGCCTCCACCCACACGTTTTAGCACGTTTAGAAAATTGAAAGGCGCCTCCACCAGATGAACCGGTGCCTCTACCAGATGAACCGGCGCCTCCACCCACACGTTTTAGCACGTTTAGAAAATTGAAAGGCGCCTCCACCAGATGAACCGGCGCCTCCACCCACACGTTTTAGCACGTTTAGAAAATTGAAAGGCGCCACCACCAGATGAACCGGCGACTCCACCCACACGTTTTAGCACGTTTAGAAAATTGAAAGGCGCCTCCACCAGATGAACCGGCGCCTCCACCCACACGTTTTAGCACGTTTAGAAAATTGAAAGGCGCCTCCACCAGATGAACCGGCGCCGCCACCCACACGTTTTAGCACGTTTAGAAAATTGAAAGGCGCCTCCACCAGATGAACCGGCGCCTCCACCCACACGTTTTAGCACGTTTAGAAAATTGAAAGGCGCCTCCACCAGATGAACGGGCGCCTCCACCCACACGTTTTAGCACGTTTAGAAAATTGAAAGGCGCCTCCACCAGATGAACGGGCGCCTCCACCCACACGTTTTAGCACGTTTAGAAAATTGAAAGGCGCCTCCACCAGATGAACCGGCGCCTCCACCCACACGTTTTAGCACGTTTAGAAAATTGAAAGGCGCCTCCACCAGATGAACCGGCGCCTCTACCTGATGAACCGGCGCCTCCACCCACACGTTTTAGCACGTTTAGAAAATTGAAAGGCGCCTCCACCAGATGAACCGGCGCCTCCACCAGATGAACCGGCGCCGCCACCCACACGTTTTAGCACGTTTAGAAAATTGAAAGGCGCCTCCACCAGATGAACCGGCGCCTCCACCCACACATTTTAGCACGTTTAGAAAATTGAAAGGCGCCTCCACCAGATGAACCGGCGCCTCCACCCACACGTTTTAGCACGTTTAGAAAATTGAAAGGCGCCTCCACCAGATGAACCGGCGCCTCCACCCACACGTTTAGCACGTTTAGAAAATTGAAAGGCGCCTCCACCAGATGAACCGGCGCCTCCACCCACACGTTTTAGCACGTTTAGAAAATTGAAAGGCGCCTCCACCAGATGAACCGGCGCCTCCACCCACACATTTTAGCACGTTTAGAAAATTGAAAGGCGCCTCCACCAGATGAACGGGCGCCTCCACCCACACGTTTAGCACGTTTAGAAAATTGAAAGGCGCCTCCACCAGATGAACCGGCGCCTCCACCCACACGTTTTAGCACGTTTAGAAAATTGAAAGGCGCCTCCACCAGATGAACCGGCGCCTCCACCCACACATTTTAGCACGTTTAGAAAATTGAAAGGCGCCTCCACCAGATGAACGGGCGCCTCCACCCACACGTTTTAGCACGTTTAGAAAATTGAAAGGCGCCTCCACCAGATGAACCGGCGCCGCCACCCACACGTTTTAGCACGTTTAGAAAATTGAAAGGCGCCTCCACCAGATGAACCGGTGCCTCTACCAGATGAACCGGCGCCTCTACCTGATGAACCGGCGCCTCCACCCACACGTTTTAGCACGTTTAGAAAATTGAAAGGCGCCTCCACCAGATGAACCGGCGCCTCCACCAGATGAACCGGCGCCGCCACCCACACGTTTTAGCACGTTTAGAAAATTGAAAGGCGCCTCCACCAGATGAACCGGCGCCTCGACCCACACATTTTAGCACGTTTAGAAAATTGAAAGGCGCCTCCACCAGATGAACCGGCGCCTCCACCCACACGTTTTAGCACGTTTAGAAAATTGAAAGGCGCCTCCACCAGATGAACCGGCGCCTCCACCCACACGTTTAGCACGTTTAGAAAATTGAAAGGCGCCTCCACCAGATGAACCGGCGCCTCCACCCACACGTTTTAGCACGTTTAGAAAATTGAAAGGCGCCTCCACCAGATGAACCGGCGCCTCCACCCACACGTTTTAGCACGTTTAGAAAATTGAAAGGCGCCTCCACCAGATGAACCGGCGCCTCTACCAGATGAACTGGCGCCTCCACCCACACGTTTTAGCACGTTTAGAAAATTGAAAGGCGCCTCCACCAGATGAACCGGCGCCTCCACCCACACGTTTTAGCACGTTTAGAAAATTGAAAGGCGCCTCCACCAGATGAACCGGCGCCTCCACCCACACGTTTTAGCACGTTTAGAAAATTGAAAAGCGCCTCCACCAGATGAACCGGCGCCTCCACCCACACGTTTTAGCACGTTTAGAAAATTGAAAGGCGCCTCCACCAGATGAACCGGCGCCTCCACCCACACGTTTTAGCACGTTTAGAAAATTGAAAGGCGCCTCCACCAGATGAACCGGCGCCTCCACCCACACGTTTTAGCACGTTTAGAAAATTGAAAGGCGCCTCCACCAGATGAACGGGCGCCTCCACCCACACGTTTTAGCACGTTTAGAAAATTGAAAGGCGCCTCCACCAGATGAACCGGCGCCTCCACCCACACGTTTTAGCACGTTTAGAAAATTGAAAGGCGCCTCCACCAGATGAACCGGCGCCTCCACCCACACATTTTAGCACGTTTAGAAAATTGAAAGGCGCCTCCACCAGATGAACCGGCGCCTCCACCCACACGTTTTAGCACGTTTAGAAAATTGAAAGGCGCCTCCACCAGATGAACCGGCGCCTCCACCCACACGTTACAACACCTTTATAAAATTGAAAGGCGCCTCCACCAGATGAACCGGCGCCTCCACCCACACGTTACAACACCTTTATAAAATTGAAAGGCGCCTCCACCAGATGAACCGGCGCCTCCACCCACACGTTTTAACACGTTTATAAAATTGAAAGGCGCCCCACCAGATGAACCGGCGCCTCCACCCACCCGTTACAACACCTTTATAAAATTGAAAGGCGCCTCCACCAGATGAACCGGCGCCTCCACCCACACGTTTAGCACGTTTAGAAAATTGAAAGGCGCCTCCACCAGGTGAACCGGCGCCTCCACCAACACGTTTTAGCACGTTTAGAAAATTGAAAGGCGCCTCCACCAGATGAACCGGCGCCTCTACCAGATGAACCGGCGCCTCCACCCACACGTTTTAGCACGTTTAGAAAATTGAAAGGCGCCTCCACCAGATGAACCGGCGCCTCCACCCACACGTTTTAGCACGTTTAGAAAATTGAAAGGCGCCTCCACCAGATGAACCGGCGCCTCCACCCACACGTTTTAGCACGTTTAGAAAATTGAAAGGCGCCTCCACCTGATGACCGGGCGCCTCCACCCACACGTTTTAGCACGTTTAGAAAATTGAAAGGCGCCTCCACCAGATGAACCGGCGCCTCCACCCACACGTTTTAGCACGTTTAGAAAATTGAAAGGCGCCTCCACCCACACGTTTTAGCACGTTTAGAAAATTGAAAGGCGCCTCCACCAGATGAACCGGCGCCTCCACCCACACGTTACAACACCTTTATAAAATTGAAAGGCGCCTCCACCAGATGAACCGGCGCCTCCACCCACACGTTTTAGCACGTTTAGAAAATTGAAAGGCGCCTCCACCAGATAAACGGGCGCCTCCACCCACACGTTTTAGCACGTTTAGAAAATTGAAAGGCGCCTCCACCAGATGAACCGGCGCCTCCACCCACACGTTTTAGCACGTTTAGAAAATTGAAAGGCGCCTCCACCAGATAAACGGGCGCCTCCACCCACACGTTTTAGCACGTTTAGAAAATTGAAAGGCGCCTCCACCAGATGAACCGGCGCCTCCACCCACACGTTTTAGCACGTTTAGAAAATTGAAAGGCGCCTCCACCAGATGAACCGGCGCCTCCACCCACACGTTTTAGCACGTTTAGAAAATTGAAAGGCGCCTCCACCAGATGAACCGGTGCCTCTACCAGATGAACCGGCGCCTCCACCCACACGTTTTAGCACGTTTAGAAAATTGAAAGGCGCCTCCACCAGATGAACCGGCGCCTCCACCCACACGTTTTAGCACGTTTAGAAAATTGAAAGGCGCCACCACCAGATGAACCGGCGACTCCACCCACACGTTTTAGCACGTTTAGAAAATTGAAAGGCGCCTCCACCAGATGAACCGGCGCCTCCACCCACACGTTTTAGCACGTTTAGAAAATTGAAAGGCGCCTCCACCAGATGAACCGGCGCCTCTACCAGATGAACTGGCGCCTCCACCCACACGTTTTAGCACGTTTAGAAAATTGAAAGGCGCCTCCACCAGATGAACCGGCGCCTCCACCCACACGTTTTAGCACGTTTAGAAAATTGAAAGGCGCCTCCACCAGATGAACCGGTGCCTCTACCAGATGAACCGGCGCCTCCACCCACACGTTTTAGCACGTTTAGAAAATTGAAAGGCGCCTCCACCAGATGAACCGGCGCCTCCACCCACACGTTTTAGCACGTTTAGAAAATTGAAAGGCGCCACCACCAGATGAACCGGCGACTCCACCCACACGTTTTAGCACGTTTAGAAAATTGAAAGGCGCCTCCACCAGATGAACCGGCGCCTCCACCCACACGTTTTAGCACGTTTAGAAAATTGAAAGGCGCCTCCACCAGATGAACCGGCGCCGCCACCCACACGTTTTAGCACGTTTAGAAAATTGAAAGGCGCCTCCACCAGATGAACCGGCGCCTCCACCCACACGTTTTAGCACGTTTAGAAAATTGAAAGGCGCCTCCACCAGATGAACGGGCGCCTCCACCCACACGTTTTAGCACGTTTAGAAAATTGAAAGGCGCCTCCACCAGATGAACGGGCGCCTCCACCCACACGTTTTAGCACGTTTAGAAAATTGAAAGGCGCCTCCACCAGATGAACCGGCGCCTCCACCCACACGTTTTAGCACGTTTAGAAAATTGAAAGGCGCCTCCACCAGATGAACCGGCGCCTCTACCTGATGAACCGGCGCCTCCACCCACACGTTTTAGCACGTTTAGAAAATTGAAAGGCGCCTCCACCAGATGAACCGGCGCCTCCACCAGATGAACCGGCGCCGCCACCCACACGTTTTAGCACGTTTAGAAAATTGAAAGGCGCCTCCACCAGATGAACCGGCGCCTCCACCCACACATTTTAGCACGTTTAGAAAATTGAAAGGCGCCTCCACCAGATGAACCGGCGCCTCCACCCACACGTTTTAGCACGTTTAGAAAATTGAAAGGCGCCTCCACCAGATGAACCGGCGCCTCCACCCACACGTTTAGCACGTTTAGAAAATTGAAAGGCGCCTCCACCAGATGAACCGGCGCCTCCACCCACACGTTTTAGCACGTTTAGAAAATTGAAAGGCGCCTCCACCAGATGAACCGGCGCCTCCACCCACACATTTTAGCACGTTTAGAAAATTGAAAGGCGCCTCCACCAGATGAACGGGCGCCTCCACCCACACGTTTAGCACGTTTAGAAAATTGAAAGGCGCCTCCACCAGATGAACCGGCGCCTCCACCCACACGTTTTAGCACGTTTAGAAAATTGAAAGGCGCCTCCACCAGATGAACCGGCGCCTCCACCCACACATTTTAGCACGTTTAGAAAATTGAAAGGCGCCTCCACCAGATGAACGGGCGCCTCCACCCACACGTTTTAGCACGTTTAGAAAATTGAAAGGCGCCTCCACCAGATGAACCGGCGCCGCCACCCACACGTTTTAGCACGTTTAGAAAATTGAAAGGCGCCTCCACCAGATGAACCGGTGCCTCTACCAGATGAACCGGCGCCTCCACCCACACGTTTTAGCACGTTTAGAAAATTGAAAGGCGCCTCCACCAGATGAACCGGCGCCTCCACCCACACGTTTTAGCACGTTTAGAAAATTGAAAGGCGCCTCCACCAGATGAACCGGCGCCTCTACCTGATGAACCGGCGCCTCCACCCACACGTTTTAGCACGTTTAGAAAATTGAAAGGCGCCTCCACCAGATGAACCGGCGCCTCCACCCACACGTTTTAGCACGTTTAGAAAATTGAAAGGCGCCTCCACCAGATGAACCGGCGCCTCCACCCACACGTTTTAGCACGTTTAGAAAATTGAAAGGCGCCTCCACCAGATGAACCGGCGCCTCCACCCACACATTTTAGCACGTTTAGAAAATTGAAAGGCGCCTCCACCAGATGAACGGGCGCCTCCACCCACACGTTTTAGCACGTTTAGAAAATTGAAAGGCGCCTCCACCAGATGAACCGGCGCCGCCACCCACACGTTTTAGCACGTTTAGAAAATTGAAAGGCGCCTCCACCAGATGAACCGGCGCCTCCACCCACACGTTTTAGCACGTTTAGAAAATTGAAAGGCGCCTCCACCAGATGAACGGGCGCCTCCACCCACACGTTTTAGCACGTTTAGAAAATTGAAAGGCGCCTCCACCAGATGAACGGGCGCCTCCACCCACACGTTTTAGCACGTTTAGAAAATTGAAAGGCGCCTCCACCAGATGAACCGGCGCCTCCACCCACACGTTTTAGCACGTTTAGAAAATTGAAAGGCGCCTCCACCAGATGAACCGGCGCCTCTACCTGATGAACCGGCGCCTCCACCCACACGTTTTAGCACGTTTAGAAAATTGAAAGGCGCCTCCACCAGATGAACCGGCGCCTCCACCAGATGAACCGGCGCCGCCACCCACACGTTTTAGCACGTTTAGAAAATTGAAAGGCGCCTCCACCAGATGAACCGGCGCCTCCACCCACACATTTTAGCACGTTTAGAAAATTGAAAGGCGCCTCCACCAGATGAACCGGCGCCTCCACCCACACGTTTTAGCACGTTTAGAAAATTGAAAGGCGCCTCCACCAGATGAACCGGCGCCTCCACCCACACGTTTAGCACGTTTAGAAAATTGAAAGGCGCCTCCACCAGATGAACCGGCGCCTCCACCCACACGTTTTAGCACGTTTAGAAAATTGAAAGGCGCCTCCACCAGATGAACCGGCGCCTCCACCCACACATTTTAGCACGTTTAGAAAATTGAAAGGCGCCTCCACCAGATGAACGGGCGCCTCCACCCACACGTTTAGCACGTTTAGAAAATTGAAAGGCGCCTCCACCAGATGAACCGGCGCCTCCACCCACACGTTTTAGCACGTTTAGAAAATTGAAAGGCGCCTCCACCAGATGAACCGGCGCCTCCACCCACACATTTTAGCACGTTTAGAAAATTGAAAGGCGCCTCCACCAGATGAACGGGCGCCTCCACCCACACGTTTTAGCACGTTTAGAAAATTGAAAGGCGCCTCCACCAGATGAACCGGCGCCGCCACCCACACGTTTTAGCACGTTTAGAAAATTGAAAGGCGCCTCCACCAGATGAACCGGCGCTTCCACCCACACGTTTTAGCACGTTTAGAAAATTGAAAGGCGCCACCACCAGATGAACCGGCGCCTCCACCCACACGTTTTAGCACGTTTAGAAAATTGAAAGGCGCCTCCACCAGATGAACGGGCGCCTCCACCCACACGTTTTAGCACGTTTAGAAAATTGAAAGGCGCCTCCACCAGATGAACCGGCGCCGCCACCCACACGTTTTAGCACGTTTAGAAAATTGAAAGGCGCCTCCACCAGATGAACCGGCGCTTCCACCCACACGTTTTAGCACGTTTAGAAAATTGAAAGGCGCCACCACCAGATGAACCGGCGCCTCCACCCACACGTTTTAGCACGTTTAGAAAATTGAAAGGCGCCTCCACCAGATGAACCGGCGCCTCCACCAGATGAACCGGCGCCTCCACCCACACGTTTTAGCACGTTTAGAAAATTGAAAGGCGCCTCCACCAGATGAACGGGCGCCTCCACCCACACGTTTTAGCACGTTTAGAAAATTGAAAGGCGCCTCCACCAGATGAACCGGCGCCTCCACCCACACGTTTTAGCACGTTTAGAAAATTGAAAGGCGCCTCCACCAGATGAACGGGCGCCTCCACCCACACGTTTTAGCACGTTTAGAAAATTGAAAGGCGCCTCCACCAGATGAACGGGCGCCTCCACCCACACGTTTTAGCACGTTTAGAAAATTGAAAGGCGCCTCCACCAGATGAACCGGCGCCTCCACCCACACGTTTTAGCACGTTTAGAAAATTGAAAGGCGCCTCCACCAGATGAACCGGCGCCTCTACCTGATGAACCGGCGCCTCCACCCACACGTTTTAGCACGTTTAGAAAATTGAAAGGCGCCTCCACCAGATGAACCGGCGCCTCCACCCACACGTTTTAGCACGTTTAGAAAATTGAAAGGCGCCTCCACCAGATGAACCGGCGCCTCCACCCACACGTTTTAGCACGTTTAGAAAATTGAAAGGCGCCTCCACCAGATGAACCGGCGCCTCCACCCACACATTTTAGCACGTTTAGAAAATTGAAAGGCGCCTCCACCAGATGAACGGGCGCCTCCACCCACACGTTTTAGCACGTTTAGAAAATTGAAAGGCGCCTCCACCAGATGAACCGGCGCCGCCACCCACACGTTTTAGCACGTTTAGAAAATTGAAAGGCGCCTCCACCAGATGAACCGGCGCCTCCACCCACACGTTTTAGCACGTTTAGAAAATTGAAAGGCGCCTCCACCAGATGAACGGGCGCCTCCACCCACACGTTTTAGCACGTTTAGAAAATTGAAAGGCGCCTCCACCAGATGAACCGGCGCCTCTACCTGATGAACCGGCGCCTCCACCCACACGTTTTAGCACGTTTAGAAAATTGAAAGGCGCCTCCACCAGATGAACCGGCGCCTCCACCAGATGAACCGGCGCCGCCACCCACACGTTTTAGCACGTTTAGAAAATTGAAAGGCGCCTCCACCAGATGAACCGGCGCCTCCACCCACACATTTTAGCACGTTTAGAAAATTGAAAGGCGCCTCCACCAGATGAACCGGCGCCTCCACCCACACGTTTTAGCACGTTTAGAAAATTGAAAGGCGCCTCCACCAGATGAACCGGCGCCTCCACCCACACGTTTAGCACGTTTAGAAAATTGAAAGGCGCCTCCACCAGATGAACCGGCGCCTCCACCCACACGTTTTAGCACGTTTAGAAAATTGAAAGGCGCCTCCACCAGATGAACCGGCGCCTCCACCCACACATTTTAGCACGTTTAGAAAATTGAAAGGCGCCTCCACCAGATGAACGGGCGCCTCCACCCACACGTTTAGCACGTTTAGAAAATTGAAAGGCGCCTCCACCAGATGAACCGGCGCCTCCACCCACACGTTTTAGCACGTTTAGAAAATTGAAAGGCGCCTCCACCAGATGAACCGGCGCCTCCACCCACACATTTTAGCACGTTTAGAAAATTGAAAGGCGCCTCCACCAGATGAACGGGCGCCTCCACCCACACGTTTTAGCACGTTTAGAAAATTGAAAGGCGCCTCCACCAGATGAACCGGCGCCGCCACCCACACGTTTTAGCACGTTTAGAAAATTGAAAGGCGCCTCCACCAGATGAACCGGCGCTTCCACCCACACGTTTTAGCACGTTTAGAAAATTGAAAGGCGCCACCACCAGATGAACCGGCGCCTCCACCCACACGTTTTAGCACGTTTAGAAAATTGAAAGGCGCCTCCACCAGATGAACCGGCGCCTCCACCAGATGAACCGGCGCCTCCACCCACACGTTTTAGCACGTTTAGAAAATTGAAAGGCGCCTCCACCAGATGAACCGGCGCCTCCACCCACACGTTTTAGCACGTTTAGAAAATTGAAAGGCGCCTCCACCAGATGAACCGGTGCCTCTACCAGATGAACCGGCGCCTCCACCCACACGTTTTAGCACGTTTAGAAAATTG
Organism: Netelia melanura; assembly: GCA_964007305.1. Lineage (NCBI taxonomy): Eukaryota > Metazoa > Arthropoda > Insecta > Hymenoptera > Ichneumonidae > Netelia > Netelia melanura. Next base: position 35,638 of record CAXFZK010000510.1, read on the forward strand.
AAAGGCGCCTCCACCAGATGAACCGGCGCCTCCACCCACACGTTTTAGCACGTTTAGAAAATTGAAAGGCGCCACCACCAGATGAACCGGCGACTCCACCCACACGTTTTAGCACGTTTAGAAAATTGAAAGGCGCCTCCACCAGATGAACCGGCGCCTCCACCCACACGTTTTAGCACATTTAGAAAATTGAAAGGCGCCTCCACCAGATGAACCGGCGCCTCCACCCACACGTTTTAGCACGTTTAGAAAATTGAAAGGCGCCTCCACCAGATGAACCGGCGCCTCCACCCACACGTTTTAGCACGTTTAGAAAATTGAAAGGCGCCTCCACCAGATGAACGGGCGCCTCCACCCACACGTTTTAGCACGTTTAGAAAATTGAAAGGCGCCTCCACCAGATGAACGGGCGCCTCCACCCACACGTTTTAGCACGTTTAGAAAATTGAAAGGCGCCTCCACCAGATGAACCGGCGCCTCCACCCACACGTTTTAGCACGTTTAGAAAATTGAAAGGCGCCTCCACCAGATGAACCGGCGCCTCTACCTGATGAACCGGCGCCTCCACCCACACGTTTTAGCACGTTTAGAAAATTGAAAGGCGCCTCCACCAGATGAACCGGCGCCTCCACCAGATGAACCGGCGCCGCCACCCACACGTTTTAGCACGTTTAGAAAATTGAAAGGCGCCTCCACCAGATGAACCGGCGCCTCCACCCACACATTTTAGCACGTTTAGAAAATTGAAAGGCGCCTCCACCAGATGAACCGGCGCCTCCACCCACACGTTTTAGCACGTTTAGAAAATTGAAAGGCGCCTCCACCAGATGAACCGGCGCCTCCACCCACACGTTTAGCACGTTTAGAAAATTGAAAGGCGCCTCCACCAGATGAACCGGCGCCTCCACCCACACGTTTTAGCACGTTTAGAAAATTGAAAGGCGCCTCCACCAGATGAACCGGCGCCTCCACCCACACATTTTAGCACGTTTAGAAAATTGAAAGGCGCCTCCACCAGATGAACGGGCGCCTCCACCCACACGTTTAGCACGTTTAGAAAATTGAAAGGCGCCTCCACCAGATGAACCGGCGCCTCCACCCACACGTTTTAGCACGTTTAGAAAATTGAAAGGCGCCTCCACCAGATGAACCGGCGCCTCCACCCACACATTTTAGCACGTTTAGAAAATTGAAAGGCGCCTCCACCAGATGAACGGGCGCCTCCACCCACACGTTTTAGCACGTTTAGAAAATTGAAAGGCGCCTCCACCAGATGAACCGGCGCCGCCACCCACACGTTTTAGCACGTTTAGAAAATTGAAAGGCGCCTCCACCAGATGAACCGGTGCCTCTACCAGATGAACCGGCGCCTCTACCTGATGAACCGGCGCCTCCACCCACACGTTTTAGCACGTTTAGAAAATTGAAAGGCGCCTCCACCAGATGAACCGGCGCCTCCACCAGATGAACCGGCGCCGCCACCCACACGTTTTAGCACGTTTAGAAAATTGAAAGGCGCCTCCACCAGATGAACCGGCGCCTCGACCCACACATTTTAGCACGTTTAGAAAATTGAAAGGCGCCTCCACCAGATGAACCGGCGCCTCCACCCACACGTTTTAGCACGTTTAGAAAATTGAAAGGCGCCTCCACCAGATGAACCGGCGCCTCCACCCACACGTTTAGCACGTTTAGAAAATTGAAAGGCGCCTCCACCAGATGAACCGGCGCCTCCACCCACACGTTTTAGCACGTTTAGAAAATTGAAAGGCGCCTCCACCAGATGAACCGGCGCCTCCACCCACACGTTTTAGCACGTTTAGAAAATTGAAAGGCGCCTCCACCAGATGAACCGGCGCCTCTACCAGATGAACTGGCGCCTCCACCCACACGTTTTAGCACGTTTAGAAAATTGAAAGGCGCCTCCACCAGATGAACCGGCGCCTCCACCCACACGTTTTAGCACGTTTAGAAAATTGAAAGGCGCCTCCACCAGATGAACCGGCGCCTCCACCCACACGTTTTAGCACGTTTAGAAAATTGAAAAGCGCCTCCACCAGATGAACCGGCGCCTCCACCCACACGTTTTAGCACGTTTAGAAAATTGAAAGGCGCCTCCACCAGATGAACCGGCGCCTCCACCCACACGTTTTAGCACGTTTAGAAAATTGAAAGGCGCCTCCACCAGATGAACCGGCGCCTCCACCCACACGTTTTAGCACGTTTAGAAAATTGAAAGGCGCCTCCACCAGATGAACGGGCGCCTCCACCCACACGTTTTAGCACGTTTAGAAAATTGAAAGGCGCCTCCACCAGATGAACCGGCGCCTCCACCCACACGTTTTAGCACGTTTAGAAAATTGAAAGGCGCCTCCACCAGATGAACCGGCGCCTCCACCCACACATTTTAGCACGTTTAGAAAATTGAAAGGCGCCTCCACCAGATGAACCGGCGCCTCCACCCACACGTTTTAGCACGTTTAGAAAATTGAAAGGCGCCTCCACCAGATGAACCGGCGCCTCCACCCACACGTTACAACACCTTTATAAAATTGAAAGGCGCCTCCACCAGATGAACCGGCGCCTCCACCCACACGTTACAACACCTTTATAAAATTGAAAGGCGCCTCCACCAGATGAACCGGCGCCTCCACCCACACGTTTTAACACGTTTATAAAATTGAAAGGCGCCCCACCAGATGAACCGGCGCCTCCACCCACCCGTTACAACACCTTTATAAAATTGAAAGGCGCCTCCACCAGATGAACCGGCGCCTCCACCCACACGTTTAGCACGTTTAGAAAATTGAAAGGCGCCTCCACCAGGTGAACCGGCGCCTCCACCAACACGTTTTAGCACGTTTAGAAAATTGAAAGGCGCCTCCACCAGATGAACCGGCGCCTCTACCAGATGAACCGGCGCCTCCACCCACACGTTTTAGCACGTTTAGAAAATTGAAAGGCGCCTCCACCAGATGAACCGGCGCCTCCACCCACACGTTTTAGCACGTTTAGAAAATTGAAAGGCGCCTCCACCAGATGAACCGGCGCCTCCACCCACACGTTTTAGCACGTTTAGAAAATTGAAAGGCGCCTCCACCTGATGACCGGGCGCCTCCACCCACACGTTTTAGCACGTTTAGAAAATTGAAAGGCGCCTCCACCAGATGAACCGGCGCCTCCACCCACACGTTTTAGCACGTTTAGAAAATTGAAAGGCGCCTCCACCCACACGTTTTAGCACGTTTAGAAAATTGAAAGGCGCCTCCACCAGATGAACCGGCGCCTCCACCCACACGTTACAACACCTTTATAAAATTGAAAGGCGCCTCCACCAGATGAACCGGCGCCTCCACCCACACGTTTTAGCACGTTTAGAAAATTGAAAGGCGCCTCCACCAGATAAACGGGCGCCTCCACCCACACGTTTTAGCACGTTTAGAAAATTGAAAGGCGCCTCCACCAGATGAACCGGCGCCTCCACCCACACGTTTTAGCACGTTTAGAAAATTGAAAGGCGCCTCCACCAGATAAACGGGCGCCTCCACCCACACGTTTTAGCACGTTTAGAAAATTGAAAGGCGCCTCCACCAGATGAACCGGCGCCTCCACCCACACGTTTTAGCACGTTTAGAAAATTGAAAGGCGCCTCCACCAGATGAACCGGCGCCTCCACCCACACGTTTTAGCACGTTTAGAAAATTGAAAGGCGCCTCCACCAGATGAACCGGTGCCTCTACCAGATGAACCGGCGCCTCCACCCACACGTTTTAGCACGTTTAGAAAATTGAAAGGCGCCTCCACCAGATGAACCGGCGCCTCCACCCACACGTTTTAGCACGTTTAGAAAATTGAAAGGCGCCACCACCAGATGAACCGGCGACTCCACCCACACGTTTTAGCACGTTTAGAAAATTGAAAGGCGCCTCCACCAGATGAACCGGCGCCTCCACCCACACGTTTTAGCACGTTTAGAAAATTGAAAGGCGCCTCCACCAGATGAACCGGCGCCTCTACCAGATGAACTGGCGCCTCCACCCACACGTTTTAGCACGTTTAGAAAATTGAAAGGCGCCTCCACCAGATGAACCGGCGCCTCCACCCACACGTTTTAGCACGTTTAGAAAATTGAAAGGCGCCTCCACCAGATGAACCGGTGCCTCTACCAGATGAACCGGCGCCTCCACCCACACGTTTTAGCACGTTTAGAAAATTGAAAGGCGCCTCCACCAGATGAACCGGCGCCTCCACCCACACGTTTTAGCACGTTTAGAAAATTGAAAGGCGCCACCACCAGATGAACCGGCGACTCCACCCACACGTTTTAGCACGTTTAGAAAATTGAAAGGCGCCTCCACCAGATGAACCGGCGCCTCCACCCACACGTTTTAGCACGTTTAGAAAATTGAAAGGCGCCTCCACCAGATGAACCGGCGCCGCCACCCACACGTTTTAGCACGTTTAGAAAATTGAAAGGCGCCTCCACCAGATGAACCGGCGCCTCCACCCACACGTTTTAGCACGTTTAGAAAATTGAAAGGCGCCTCCACCAGATGAACGGGCGCCTCCACCCACACGTTTTAGCACGTTTAGAAAATTGAAAGGCGCCTCCACCAGATGAACGGGCGCCTCCACCCACACGTTTTAGCACGTTTAGAAAATTGAAAGGCGCCTCCACCAGATGAACCGGCGCCTCCACCCACACGTTTTAGCACGTTTAGAAAATTGAAAGGCGCCTCCACCAGATGAACCGGCGCCTCTACCTGATGAACCGGCGCCTCCACCCACACGTTTTAGCACGTTTAGAAAATTGAAAGGCGCCTCCACCAGATGAACCGGCGCCTCCACCAGATGAACCGGCGCCGCCACCCACACGTTTTAGCACGTTTAGAAAATTGAAAGGCGCCTCCACCAGATGAACCGGCGCCTCCACCCACACATTTTAGCACGTTTAGAAAATTGAAAGGCGCCTCCACCAGATGAACCGGCGCCTCCACCCACACGTTTTAGCACGTTTAGAAAATTGAAAGGCGCCTCCACCAGATGAACCGGCGCCTCCACCCACACGTTTAGCACGTTTAGAAAATTGAAAGGCGCCTCCACCAGATGAACCGGCGCCTCCACCCACACGTTTTAGCACGTTTAGAAAATTGAAAGGCGCCTCCACCAGATGAACCGGCGCCTCCACCCACACATTTTAGCACGTTTAGAAAATTGAAAGGCGCCTCCACCAGATGAACGGGCGCCTCCACCCACACGTTTAGCACGTTTAGAAAATTGAAAGGCGCCTCCACCAGATGAACCGGCGCCTCCACCCACACGTTTTAGCACGTTTAGAAAATTGAAAGGCGCCTCCACCAGATGAACCGGCGCCTCCACCCACACATTTTAGCACGTTTAGAAAATTGAAAGGCGCCTCCACCAGATGAACGGGCGCCTCCACCCACACGTTTTAGCACGTTTAGAAAATTGAAAGGCGCCTCCACCAGATGAACCGGCGCCGCCACCCACACGTTTTAGCACGTTTAGAAAATTGAAAGGCGCCTCCACCAGATGAACCGGTGCCTCTACCAGATGAACCGGCGCCTCCACCCACACGTTTTAGCACGTTTAGAAAATTGAAAGGCGCCTCCACCAGATGAACCGGCGCCTCCACCCACACGTTTTAGCACGTTTAGAAAATTGAAAGGCGCCTCCACCAGATGAACCGGCGCCTCTACCTGATGAACCGGCGCCTCCACCCACACGTTTTAGCACGTTTAGAAAATTGAAAGGCGCCTCCACCAGATGAACCGGCGCCTCCACCCACACGTTTTAGCACGTTTAGAAAATTGAAAGGCGCCTCCACCAGATGAACCGGCGCCTCCACCCACACGTTTTAGCACGTTTAGAAAATTGAAAGGCGCCTCCACCAGATGAACCGGCGCCTCCACCCACACATTTTAGCACGTTTAGAAAATTGAAAGGCGCCTCCACCAGATGAACGGGCGCCTCCACCCACACGTTTTAGCACGTTTAGAAAATTGAAAGGCGCCTCCACCAGATGAACCGGCGCCGCCACCCACACGTTTTAGCACGTTTAGAAAATTGAAAGGCGCCTCCACCAGATGAACCGGCGCCTCCACCCACACGTTTTAGCACGTTTAGAAAATTGAAAGGCGCCTCCACCAGATGAACGGGCGCCTCCACCCACACGTTTTAGCACGTTTAGAAAATTGAAAGGCGCCTCCACCAGATGAACGGGCGCCTCCACCCCCACGTTTTAGCACGTTTAGAAAATTGAAAGGCGCCTCCACCAGATGAACCGGCGCCTCTACCAGATGAACTGGCGCCTCCACCCACACGTTTTAGCACGTTTAGAAAATTGAAAGGCGCCTCCACCAGATGAACCGGCGCCTCTACCAGATGAACTGGCGCCTCCACCCACACGTTTTAGCACGTTTAGAAAATTGAAAGGCGCCTCCACCAGATGAACCGGCGCCTCCACCCACACGTTTTAGCACGTTTAGAAAATTGAAAGGCGCCTCCACCAGATGAACCGGCGCCTCCACCCACACGTTTTAGCACGTTTAGAAAATTGAAAGGCGCCTCCACCAGATGAACGGGCGCCTCCACCCACACGTTTTAGCACGTTTAGAAAATTGAAAGGCGCCTCCACCAGATGAACCGGCGCCTCCACCCACACGTTTTAGCACGTTTAGAAAATTGAAAGGCGCCTCCACCAGATGAACCGGCGCCTCCACCCACACGTTTTAGCACGTTTAGAAAATTGAAAGGCGCCTCCACCAGATGAACCGGCGCCTCCACCCACACGTTTTAGCACGTTTAGAAAATTGAAAGGCGCCTCCACCAGATGAACCGGTGCCTCCACCAGATGAACGGGCGCCTCCACCCACACGTTTTAGCACGTTTAGAAAATTGAAAGGCGCCACCACCAGATGAACCGGCGCCTCCACCCACACGTTTTAGCACGTTTAGAAAATTGAAAGGCGCCTCCACCAGACGAACCGGCGCCTCCACCCACACGTTTTAGCACGTTTAGAAAATTGAAAGGCGCCTCCACCAGATGAACCGGCGCCTCCACCCACACGTTTTAGCACGTTTAGAAAATTGAAAGGCGCCTCCACCAGATGAACCGGCGCCTCCACCCACACGTTTTAGCACGTTTAGAAAATTGAAAGGCGCCTCCACCAGATGAACGGGCGCCTCCACCCACACGTTTTAGCACGTTTAGAAAATTGAAAGGCGCCTCCACCAGATGAACCGGCGCCTCCACCCACACGTTTTAGCACGTTTAGAAAATTGAAAGGCGCCTCCACCAGATGAACCGGCGCCTCCACCCACACGTTTTAGCACGTTTAGAAAATTGAAAGGCGCCTCCACCAGATGAACCGGCGCCTCCACCCACACGTTTTAGCACGTTTAGAAAATTGAAAGGCGCCTCCACCAGATGAACCGGTGCCTCCACCAGATGAACGGGCGCCTCCACCCACACGTTTTAGCACGTTTAGAAAATTGAAAGGCGCCACCACCAGATGAACCGGCGCCTCCACCCACACGTTTTAGCACGTTTAGAAAATTGAAAGGCGCCTCCACCAGACGAACCGGCGCCTCCACCCACACGTTTTAGCACGTTTAGAAAATTGAAAGGCGCCTCCACCAGATGAACCGGCGCCTCCACCCACACGTTTTAGCACGTTTAGAAAATTGAAAGGCGCCTCCACCAGATGAACCGGCGCCTCCACCCACACGTTTTAGCACGTTTAGAAAATTGAAAGGCGCCTCCACCAGATGAACGGGCGCCTCCACCCACACGTTTTAGCACGTTTAGAAAATTGAAAGGCGCCTCCACCAGATGAACCGGCGCCTCCACACACACGTTTCAGCACGTTTAGAAAATTGAAAGGCGCCGCCACCAGATGAACCGGCGCCTCCACCCACACGTTTTAGCACGTTTAGAAAATTGAAAGGCGCCTCCACCAGATGAACCGGCGCCTCCACCAGATGACCCGGCGCCTCCACCCACACGTTTTAGCACGTTTAGAAAATTGAAAGGCGCCTCCACCAGATGAACCGGCGCCTCCACCCACACGTTTTAGCACGTTTAGAAAATTGAAAGGCGCCTCCACCAGATGAACCGGCGCCACTACCAGATGAACTGGCGCCTCCACCCACACGTTTTAGCACGTTTAGAAAATTGAAAGGCGCCTCCACCAGATGAACCGGCGCCTCCACCCACACGTTTTAGCACGTTTAGAAAATTGAAAGGCGCCTCCACCAGATGAACCGGCGCCTCCACCCACACGTTTTAGCACGTTTAGAAATTGAAAGGCGCCTCCACCAGATGAACGGGCGCCTCCACCCACACGTTTTAGCACGTTTAGAAAATTGAAAGGCGCCTCCACCAGATGAACCGCGCCTCCACCCACACGTTTTAGCACGTTTAGAAAATTGAAAGGCGCCTCCACCCCACC